>JAZGTJ010000170.1:0-186992 GCA_036877575.1 Botia almorhae
TAACAATTAACAATAAACAATTTTTCAAAACAGTGTTGTTTGCATTTTCTTCTTAATTCACAATTGGTGCAATAAGCAGTTGATAAGATATGATCTTTGGTTATCTATAAATCAACAATACCTCAGTGAATTAATACATATTTCATGGCATTTCGGAATTATCTGAAAACCTAGTTATTCTTTTTAGCAATCTCTTAACTAGTATAAACAATTTAAACATTTAAATATTCTTTCCAAATCATCAATATCACTATACAATGCTTAGATGTCTCAAACAATCTGTGAATCAACCAATGAACACTAAGCAGACAGAATTACATGTTCATTAACATACAATCTGACTATGCACGAGTCATTACTCAACATGTGGCCTCGAGCCGTCCATACTCCTGCATCGCCAAAATAACCACATTTTTTAGGCATTTTAATCAACATTCACTTCCTATATTACTGACATCTGCACACTCTTAAACATTTCACAACATCAACTCACACTATTTTAACAAATAATTAATAAGGCAAACCTGGAAAAGGGGAGAGAATTAATCAATTACACTCGACGATGCTTCTCCACTGCCAACTTTATGCATAATGGAGAAACGAAGCGAGTTCTCCCCCTAGTGTTGGACAAGGCACTAGTAATCGATTGCACAATTTATTGGACTAAACTAATTGATCGCAGATCAACGAACACTACTTAAATAACGTATTTGATTAACCTTTTTAAATGGATTCAAAATAACTTCTTTCAATGTTTTTACAGTATTTATGAATTTCTTAATATAATTATACAAACATTTTTCCATCCTTCACACTTACGCATGTTCTTCCGCGTTTTAAAGCTGCTCTCCGCCACTTTGGAACTTTAAAAAATTCAATAGGATTTAATGTAGCAGATTTATAATGCATTACCTGATTGTAACACAGAGTTGTGCGGTGATAACCCGTCTGACTGCAGCTGCCCTTCATTATATTTCATATATCAGTGCTTATGCGATGGTTCGGCAGTATGAGCCGCGGTTGTTTTATGTGTAATGATGGATTCAGTTTGTTGGACATGAAAAGGTGACAGTTTACAGTGTTTTAGAAAAATACCTGCTTTATTTACAACTGCCGGCCCGGTCCGTTAAGTTTGACTTGAAGGGATTTTCCAGGTTAAAAAAATGCTTTGTAGACAGTATCTGTGGCTTAATGTTATTATTATGTTAATGTTGTAATATTATTTGTAAACAAAACTCAAAATGAAAGACAATTAAGTGTCCGCAGTGTCGCACTGTTTTGATATTAATCCTTAAAAACACTCCAAAATTTGTGTATTGGCTTTAAACTGGTGCATTGGAATTACTTAGCAACCCTCTCTGTGCAAAATACGAACCCATAATATTTTTATGCTGAGAGTCACTGAATCAGTTGACCAGTGTTTCTCATACTGTGGAACATAACCAAGAGACTGTTGTAAACCTTAAATCTTGTTCAGATGCATTCAAACATGATACATTGATAATATGCAGAAGACTTATAGACAGAATATAACAGAATTATTGACCTCTCATATCTAATTCATCTGTGTTCCATGAAAAAAATAATTTTCCTGTAAAATAATGAAAGAACTTTCATTTTTTTGGTGAAATTACCTTGTTGCAAAGCATTAATACAATTTCTGTTATTTTAATTCTTTAAATGTTTCGGAACAATGTCTGTAATTAAAATTTTTAATACAACTTTACAACACTGAAAGTATACAGGCAATACCACTGTAGGCCTAGTTCCAAAAAAGTAACTAAGAGTGTTTATATTGTATTATATTATATCATATTTATATTTTCATTGTTTGTTCTGCAATAAAGTCTTCACATTTTTCTTTCAAATTTTTACTCTGCTGAAATAGTGACATAAAGCTGAAAAATATTGTTACAGCATTTTTCCATTTAAACATATTTTAATTTAACATAACAATAACACTGGCATTCATTGTAACTTTAATAGTTTTGAAAAGGGCCTCACCAAAAAAAATCTTGTTACAAGCTGATTATTTACTTTATAATCAGAAAAAGTTCCTTATATATTATCTCCTTATCTTCACAGTCTATGTATTGTGTTATCCTAAATACACAGTTATACAATTTTAATGTTTTATGGCATTTAGCATTTTTCCTCCTGTTTGAGACCCACGATGAGAATAGATCCAGTTGAGGGGCATTTTCTAAACTGAACCACCTTCATTCAGTTTTAAAATGGAAACTCCTAGAACTCATTTGAGGAAAAATTTTCTCGGTAATAAAGAGACTAACCATCAGTCAACCCAACTGTGTGCTCTTTGATCCCTGATTTGTTACACTTTTTTAACTGTTCTGTCAGCTAATTTTCTCTCTCACTTCCATCATTGCTAATTTATGTTTAAGCACCTAAAAACTTACACGTTTTTTTAGCAGCGTGCTATCTGTAATTTGGCCACCATCCAATTTGTCTTTTTGGGGGTCTTATATTGATTTAGGTTACACCGTAACCGTGCGTTAATCAGACGAGATGGCTGACACGTCAGTGCGTCCCTCTGCCAAATCTTTTCCAGTCCAAATGCTTGCTTTCATTTTTTAATCTCTCTCTTTTTTATACGGCCAGGGAGAGCGGTGAGGCTCATAATGAATGTCATACATACTGCGTTAATAAATTAGCCATGCGTGTATTTCTGCTTATTAATGGCTGCAGTGGCAAACCCAAGCCACTTTAATGCGTTTCACTTAGTGTTGCTTATGAGTGTGTTTCATAAAACATGGCATATTCCTACATGCTTGTTCCTGTTCAAGATTTATCACCCCCACCCACCCCCTTTAAAGAGACAGACACACACATAAACGTTCCCTATATGGCTGGCAAAGAAGACCACACTATCACTGTAGATAATATGCAGCTCTATCAATGTTTCTTATTCGTTTTGTTCTCGTTAGCCAAACTTTATTTTATTTATTCACATATCAGGCATGTGACCATCAACACCCGAACATGTTCGGGAAGCACATCTCTTCATTAATCTGTAACTACTAAAAACACATCCTATTAAGAAAACAATATTTTCTGTACTTTTCCGCATTTATCCTTCCATTGTGGGACTGCTAATATTTTTGGCTCCTGTATGATAAATTGCTCGTACTTTCCCTCATTTGTAAGTCACTACGGATAAAAGCGTTAAATGATTAAATATAAATGTAAATTAAAAGAGATATCAGGGGAAACCAATATGTACATGTTTGTGTGTTCCTTTGTTAGTTTAATGCCTTATTAATGTTAGCGTTCGTAATTAGCTACCCATGGGCAAGGCCTAGGTAATATTTTATATACAAATGAAGTCTGTTTATTGTGTTTCCCCATTTATCCATATGTTGAAAGTCCCTTATGATACCAGCTCTGGTTTTCAGACACATAAGGGCCATATGCACTGTGTAACAGGAGTGTAACAGGAGCACATGTGCTCGTCAATCGAATGTCTTGAATTGAATGTGAGGGCAGACATGTATGGATCGTGTCACCGTGCCCTTTGTGTCTCTTATTTAGATATATACATTTTCCATCACAGTTCTCTTGTGTTGTCTTTGGTTCATCTATACAGGTCATCTTTCCTACATGTTGGTCTTAAAACTACCTTGCAAAGGTTAAAGAGAAAGAGACGATTGGAAGAAAGAGAGATAAAGGAAAAAAACAGATAAAGAGAATGAAAGAGGTGAGGGCAGCAGCAGATCACGTACGCTGTTGTTAATTCTCAGTGACCTGTGCCCTGCCGTTCGTGTAAAGCATTTACTTGCAGCTGCCAATGGTCACCCCCTCTTTGTCTCTCTCTCTCGCTCTCTTTTCCTGTACCTTCATCTGGCCCCGCCTCCCTTTCTCGCCCCTGAAGGTCAGTGACTGAATCGTTGCTTGTGTTCTGCTGAGTCTGCCAAACTCTGTCCAAAGAGGGAGAGAGCAGGAATAGTGGGAGGGGGTGTTTGGGGGCCAAAATAAAAAAACTGAGAACGCCAGCGACCCAGCTGCCCACTGACGTCTATAAAACAAACGCAGAATGACAGGTGTCACCAAATTTCCCCTCCTTTCTGCTTTGCTCCACACGCCTGGATGCCATTTTATAGTTTATTGTTCCGTGTCGCATTTCAAGGTCGCTCTTAACGCGGCCAAACTAGGCCCATGAGGAATGTTGCATGGCATGCCTGCCAGTGAAACTGACTGCTGCTGGCAACACTGCCTGACCAGGGATCCCTGCAGCTGGGGGAAGCGTCTAAATCTGGCCTGTGGCCCCTAGAGGCCTCCGTCGTCTATATACAACACAGCAGTGACCTGATGCATTGTTACCATTAAAGATAGCAACGTAAACCATAGCTCACACACTCACCTCAGCTGAAATCTTCTTTTTAGCTTTAACTAAAGGCAGAAAAAATCCTGTTTCCCAATTAACTATGTTGCATAATATAATTTGTGGTATTAACTCTATAAATCTCAGAACTACTCCTTTTAGACTTTATTTTTTCGTTTTTGCCACTTTTAATTAAATGCACAGTAGACACAAGAAACAGGATCAGGAAATTTAAAGCCTGACTTGATCTTGTTTTTCCCGCATGGGTGGCACAGCTTAATGTACTGCACGTGCAGTGACTGCTAGGCCACGACTCCAGCACCTTGATTTAATTTTATCTGTCATTCTTGGTGGTAGATCTGAATGATTCCTGCCGTGGTTTCTCATTTACTTCCATTAATTAACTTTATGAGACCACTAAGGTGATTGCTTGTTATGGTGGTTAAATTAAAATCAGATGAGTATGTCTTACTGAATATAACAGTCCTATGACGACTGCAAGCTTGCAGTGATGACATGACCTTCACATTTTTGCAGACGAAAGGATTCAATTAAGTCAATGTTAGTTTTAGTCAGTACGTCTGGGTTTTATAGATGCTTATGCTGAGTATTTAATATGGTGCTCTACAATTGATTTGATTATGAAAGCAAAACCGTTTTTAAACTAATCCAACAAGCTGAGAATAAATGTCCAATTATTAATTTAAACCAAAATAAATGAATTATTTTAAACCTCTGTTTATGATAAACAATATATACGTTAGAATATGTGCTCACTGTGGTCTAACTTCTGCCTGGCCTGGTGTTTTTTAAAGACTGCTGTTAGATATGATTCTTAGCTATTATAACTTTGTTAATGTTATGTTATATAAAATACTGTAGAAGACAGACTGTAGACTTAAGAATTTAGGAATTAAGAATTAATGAAGGAACCTTAAGGAAGTTTGGACAACTGAACCAAATCTACACAGTAGAAATTAAATAAGAAATTCTATAATGTGCGTAAATGCTGCATATCATTTAAGGTGTAGAAGTACTCCATACAACTCACATAATATAATAAATATAATAAATTATGTTGGAATTACAAATTGAAAATAAAAACAAACATTACAGTAAGACAGTAGCTGTTTGTTGTGAACTGTAGTCGGAGGAGAATGGATCCAGCACTGTATTGGATCATGCTACAGGACAGCTCAATACAAATTAGCAGCACCACAGCACACATCATGGAATCCTCTGATGGTGTACAGGATGATGGGGGAGGGGAGACACTTTCATTTCCCCTCTCTCTCTGTCTTTCTCATTAGCTTGCAGTTTAGCTTTATTTATGGTGCTGTGTTTCAATTTAAAAGGTATGTGAGTGTGCATGTCAGTGTGGTGTGTGTGTGCGTGTGTGTACATTGAAGTTTAAATGCAAAATCAGCCCCTAGGAGTCAGCTAAATTTGACAAAACCTCCCCATTTTAAAAATGCTGGTTTCTTTTTGAGTTATTTCGTGTTAGCGTTGTGTTAGAGTTTTGTGTCTATACTAATTGTATAGTATAGTAATTATATACAGTATATGGTATCTCCCTATTTTTGTGTGTGTGTGTGTGTGTACATATGTCAGGTGCATTATAAAACTCATCGACAAATCATAATGAGAATTGCATATACGATTCCAGAAGCTAAAATAGGAAAGAGGACAAATGATTATTAAATTAATGGGATGCATTTGGATAATCAAATTTCTGACCCGGTGGAAAATATTAGTGACATATTGAGCCACGGTGCTCATGTGGGTGATACAAGTTTAGATCTGGCTTTTGACGAATCTTGTTTCCCTGCTCTCTGTTTCCTCTCATTTAAAGTGTTGTGTTTCTTTGTTCCTGTAAGCAGAAGTGTCACATTTCACCAGTTTCCTACAAATGTTCTATCATAACTTTTGCTATACAGATACGAGGACCTGTGATGCAGGAACACTGTGTCCTGCTTGTACTCATTTTGCACGAATAAACAAACAAGAACAAACATTGCGTTGGGTTCTCCGTTTATTCCTCATCTTCCTCACGCCTAACCGCTGTCCCCCTCCCGCTGGAAATTCGCGTGTGAGTCTGCGGTCTTACCTGCGCGTCGTGTTCGAGTTTTCCAGGTCACTCAGTCCCTGAAGATAACATGTGCTCTCCCTTTCTGCTTGCTTTCCTGTCCCCACATATTTTCTGTCCACTGTTCTCCTGTGTTGCATAAATATTTTGTCTCATGTCCATTATATATTGTGTTGTGAAAATGTAATCTCATTGACAGCTGGAGCACACAAAGTAAGGTTGTAGTAAAATGGTTTTCATATATAATAATGGTGCTGATGAAAGTGTGCATTTGTCATTGGTGTCATTTGATTATTTGGCTAATGTAAGTAAAATAATGATCAACGATTTACAAGTTCATTCCATTATTGAGATAAAATGTCTCTATAACTGGCACCTTTGAATGAAAACTTGAAACATGTTGAAACTACACAAACAAATGGAACAGATCACAGACACTAACCCTTAAAACACCACTTAAAATGTTTGACAATTTTCTGATTGGTGTTAAACCTCTTTCAGTGAACACTCCTCAGAGACCCTTTAACCACTACCTGCAGTCGCCATAGCGAAGACGGCATCATGCGTGATGGGGAAGAGCCCGCAGCTGAGGGTTTATTTAGGGGACATGCTAAATTTATGCCTGTTTGATGGAGCGTGTCAGGCCCTCTTCACATGTAAACCGGAGAGATTATAGGAGCAGCATGGGGAGGGACTGGAGGGCAACCCAAATGTCAGGGGCAGCCCAATTGAATGCTAAAGTAGTTTGTAAGATGAACTCGTTGGAGCATGAGTTATTGACTTTCGATTCTCAGAGCCGTACGGCACTTTGTTTTTACAGACAAACGTCAATCGTTTGTTTTAGTTCAGCGTGTGTTTGATTGAGTTCAGCGTGCAGTATGTAAGCCGAAAATCCTTTAAATATTTCATTGACCAGGACATGTTTCAGTTAACACTGAAATATTTGTATATTTGTTATATGTATTTTTTGTTTTGTTTATTGTGTTTGTTTTCTTGTCGCTCTAATTAAGTGAGGGAACGTGTTTGTGCGTGTACGTGTGTTTGGTACGTTCAGGTATTGGTTGTGCTTTTAGAAATCCTCAGAGAGTAGCAATAGGGTGTTAGATGTATAATCATTCAGGTGGATATTGAACAGGTCAAAGGTCAAACTGTCAAAACCGATCCTCTGCCCAAAGGGGCCGTCTAATTAATGACACTTACACAGCTCTCCCTCAAATTCCCCTAAGTAAACAGAGAATACGGTTTATTTATTATCACTAAGAGCTTTTAATAAATTATTTCCGAACTGTTTCTGTGTTGGAGAGAATCAATCCTCAATCAGAGAATGGGCGACTCTGTTGAATGTGTTGCTCCTTTGATATTTAGTGTTATTGAATTAGGACAGTAAATTTGTTTATAGAGAGCACTAATATTTAATTGCTTGTCTCTTAAACCTAATTAGGTTTTTTGTTGATATGTATTGATTGCAATTGTTTAATGATGCTGAAAGCGTTTATTTATACTGTAAAATTTGCAGGACATTAACCTTCAGAAATTATAGAGAAAAAACAGCCAGGATGAGATTGGCTTATGTTATAGACAGAAACATACATTCTGATTAAGACAGCGGCTTGCGTGGGCCTGCCAAACCAGTACCGTTTATCCATCCACTAACCAACCTGTATCCACCTCCATCCCCACCTCTCTCTCTCTCTCTCTCTCTCTCTCTGTCTCTTTCACACCAACAGCTCTTCAGCCTTGAGCTTCTGCAATCAATGCAGTAATTAAGAAAGAAGCAGAGGTGTGTGTGTGTGTGTGTGTGTTAAAGAGAGATTGAGAGAGAGATATAAAGAAAGAGAAGACTTGTACTTGGCTTTAGTCAGCACTCTAGTTCTCTTCCCCACAATCCTCCACAGCATCCCTCTCTTCCCTGCTGGACTCTTCTGTTACCCAATTCCTTGTCACTCTTTTTATATTTTTAGGTTACTTCCTTTTTCATTCATTATTTCGATTACACTGCTGTGAGGTAATTACACATCTTTTGAGTCCTCTCCTCTTTATCTCACTTTCCGCAGTTGTTAGCGAAGGAACGGTAGCATCTGCATTCATTCGACGGGGTTTTCGAGTGTAAAATCTCTCTCCGTTAGGGGAATGAGTTTGAAATGCATTCAATTGTGTGGAAAGCCAATATACCTGTAAGACATCATGAGTAGATAATTACAATCGATTACATCTGGGTGATTCCGCAATATCACATCCTCTTCAAAAGGCGGTTTGAGGTTGATGCCAGTCTCCCTCTACTGGTCACTAGTTGACATTGAATGCTTGAGGATTTGCGTAATTGAGAGACTGTCTGTCAGAAGGACAGAAGAATCTGTTGAGGTGTAGTGTATTATGAACAGATACAAATAGGTACACACAGAAAAAGAAACATGCAGATAATATAGTACAGTAATAGTAATATAAATAATTCATATTCTGTGAAAGGCATATGTTTCCGGTTTGTAAGGGTTTGTATATGAGGTGGTGCGTGTCTTTGCGTCGCATGTAAATGTGGCAGTGTGCATGGGTCTCATTCAGCAGTGCTGTGTCCTGGGATGAGGGCTTGATAGTAGAGAGAAGCGACATGTACATCACAATAGGTGAACTGCTGTATCTTGCTGCATTGGGAGTGGAATGTCTGCATTAAAGACTTTTCAACAGTATGGAGAACACTGCAGTAAAACTCCACACGCCGCAATACAGCACACCACATGATGATGTCACTCACGCCTTTGCAAAGACTGTTAACCCGCTTACATTGATAATATGCTTTTGACCACCAATCGGTTGTCATCACGCTCCACTTTCCTTTTGATTCCCCTACTATTATATTTAAGTTATTTAAATATAAATTAAATTTTAAATAATAAAAAGTACTTAAATCTAGTATTTAAGTATTGTAAGCAATGCAAAAGTTTTTTCATGAGCAATCTGCTAAATATCTCTTCCGTGTGATTAGTATGTTGTTAAATTATACCATCTAGGTTAGAACACGATATTTCTAAATTAGACGCCTTTTTATCCTATAAATATACAGAATTAAACAGTGAAATTGGAGGGAATAAAGAATAAAAGTGAATGATTACTTTTAGTACTGATCTGGTTATCATTGGACTATTCCAAGTTCACTTATCTATATCTCACCAGTTGGGGTAACTATAAGGTGCACCTCTTGCCCATCCTTGACATTTTGTAGTGCTTGCTTCATTAAATAAGTCAGTTTAGAATCAGTGTTGTCTTAATTCAAAACGTAAACCACAGTTTTTAAACAAAACTGTGAAAAAATAATACATGGTTTTTATTTGTTGTCAAGTAAAATATTTATGGATCGATTTAAATCAATGGACTGTTTACTTGTTTCTGTATTTGCAATTTTTCTCCCCTGTAGTTTCTGTGGCTAGTTACACATCAAAAAGTCCATTGAAGTGTCGTGCCTGTTCTGTTTTAAATGGACGAAGGAGCGTGTCACACTCATCCAGCCTGTCAGATAAGGAAAATGTGCTGTTAGTCTTTTTCTCAAAATTCCATCAGCATCAAAAGAACAAGCTGAGTAATTACCTTCATATTCCTGGAGGTTACAGTGGTCACATATCAGATTTGATGCTTTTAAAAATGCACATATGCAAATGAGCAATTAATACTGTATTTAAGCAGTGTGAACCTAAAGACAAAAATGTACCTTTTGGTGTGAATGAATATTTATCAAACTGTACACTCAGTGGGGTGTGTGTCGACCTCTGGGCCTGTCTCTTACTAAATATGATTTTTACATTATCTGTATTTGGTCTAAGATTATAGTAAAAACTTTTTTACAGCATATTTTGACCTTGAAATATACCATGAAAGTAACAGCAAAAAACTCTTAATATTTCTACACATTTCAATATATAGAGAAGTTCACTTGTATTTTAAACATCCTGCAGCTTTATTTCAGCATCTTGTGATGTCAGCTGGAGCTTTGACTGAATGGAAACCTGAATCTGCACTGACCTGTACCAGGTTAAAAGAAGCTCTCACAGTGTTAGAGACCTGAGACCTCAGCAGTGGACGTGAGTCTCGCTGTAGCAGGCCTACTTACAGACGAGGAAGACCAGAGGATGACTGAAAATAGAAATGAGACCACAGCAGAGAGGTGAAAGAGGAGCAAGAGATGCTGCAGAGACTCTGTGTGAGTGAGGAAGAGAGAGACTCAGAGAGAATTCACTAGTGTGAGGACTGTGTGTCATGGTGGGGGCGGGGCTCTGTAAAAGAATCACTTAGAGAGATTAAACGAGCCGAGGAAGACCCTGCTGATAAACATCCTAAATCAGCTTAAACTGGTTTACTGGTGTTAGCTGGTTTAAGCTGAAATCCCTAGCCGAGCTGGTCTTTAGCTGGCCTCTCAACCTGACCATGTTGGTGCCCAGCTGGTTTATCTTAATGCTGGGAGACCGTCCACTGTTTCTTGTCAGCAGGGGAGAGAAGGATGGAAGAATGAATGGTTAGAGAGATGCATGAAGAAGGGGCCAGAAGTGGTGGAAGGGTTTAGAGTAGCCCTATAAGATGCAGATGGTTCCTGTTTGTTATATGAACAAAATTTCTCACTAATGGGCATGAAGCCGGACTTCATAGGTATTCAATAAGGAAGACATCAGTCGCTGGTCTCAAGTGCAAAACATGTTTTTTTGGCTGGCATTGATCATAGTTTGACTGAAGCACAACAGGGTCCACGTTCATGTTTGTATGTGGGGACAAAAAATGACGGAATTTAAGGGTGATGTCATTTGTTCAATGCTGAAATACTTGTGTCCCAGCTTAATATATATATATGTATATATATTAGTTATAAGTGTAAACTATGACTCTAATAAAAGATTGCTGTTTATTTAAGCATCTCACCCTGAAACATTCCTTGTAGTGGTCATGCACACTTATCCTTGACATACAAATGTATATATTTGATTACAAATTAGACTGCCATGCAATGAACTGCTGAGCACTTCAGCAGGTCATTTAACCCTTAAGTTGTTCTAAGATGACTGACTTTACAATCAGATCACTTGCACTCTTAGATGTCTCAAAGACCTAGAATAAACCAAACACTGTGTGAATAAAGAGCATAGCACCGAGAGCAGGCCTGTGACTGCAGTGAAACTAAACTGCAGAGCAGCAATTTTTTTACCCTTGGATTGCCCTAATTATACAGGGCATTGATTTTACAATGCATCCATGGATTGATTAGCAATGGTCTGTCTCTACCTACACCCCTCCACCTCCTACAGGAAGTACTGTGCGTGCTGGTACTTTGTGATCTCATGCAATCTCTCCCAGGAGTGAGAACGCTGTGGTTGTTTTCTACTGACCTCTCTTATTCTCTGCCTTTATTCTTCCTCGTTCCCTCTCGGCTGCTGATCTCCAGGATTGTCCTCTCAGTGGTGACGAATGAGAGATGGTGTGCGTAAGGAGAATAAAGGTTGATAATGAAAAGGAGGAGAATTGCTTTTTATCAGGCTCCTCTCCTTTATGAAGGGAGGAAAGGAGGGAGGCGAACGGGTGCGGAGAGATCGGTTGCTCTGGGTGGAGAAACAGGAAAGGCGAACGAGAAGAAGAATGCATTTAAAAATCAATTACACAGTAAATATGACACAAGTCAGGCATGATGGCCTCAGGGGAGAATGGGGGAAATCAGGTTCCTGTCTGTACTCTGGTAAATTCATTCTCAATGAATAAATTATTCTTTTGATGCGGAGGGCATTAAAGAGAGAATACACACGGTGCCTGTGTTAACAAAATGTTATTCCCCCGATGACACCGTTATTAATTCCTTCTGTATGTTTTTGCTTACAATCCTCTTTTAAAAGAATTAAATGCAAGGTATTACCCAAGAGAGTTATACACACACACACACACGCATGCATGGAGAAAAGTTCAGAGCATGCGCTTGTATAGTTAAAATTCATTTTTTCTGCAACACAACACATACAATACTCACTATTGTACACAGTACAGATAGTCTGGTGAAAAGATCAAGTTAAAACTCTTCGGAGAAAAATGTAAAGACTATTTGCGCTGTCACGTTTATTTTGTGCTGCGTTGATAAAACAGGGTTATCATAAACCCAGCAGGAGAAATAGCTCTGCGCATTCCTGGAAATCTTTTTAAAAAGCCATTTCACCAAAAACAGCTTTGGGCTATCCTGTATTTTAAGCATTTATTTAGAGAGGAACAGCGCACAAGGTAATGAAGTGCATCGATCCCGGTTGCTTTATTAACGGAACCGGCGCCGCTAACGCGCTAATAGGACGACGCTTATTCTGTGGAGGTTTAATTAGCCTCGCACTCAAAATGTGCTTACGGCGCGCACTGCCACTCTGCCGTCACCTCGCGCCGCGCACACTCGCTCATTTCACAGGCCGCTGGGACCGAGATCAAGACAGCGAGTCTTTTCTTCATTCAGGTATAGCGTTCATTAAAGAGATGCTTAGTTTGTCCCCTTGTGTCGGCCATAGTGCGTTCTACTGTCCATCTAACTGACGTTGAAGATGCTGATTCTTCGTTATTGACAAAAGCAGCTATCGCGAGAACTTGCTTTTATGCTGAACTTATTAAATATATATTCATGCTACGTCGTAAGTATTCTGACTTGTAAAAAGTTAGAACCTACAATCTCTGATTCCTCTTCGTGGCAATGGGAAAGTAAATATTTATAATGACAACTATTACATTTGAAATGTTTTCAACAAAGAAATGGATAGACTTTTGTTAGCTTGTTGACCACACTTTTATCTGGATATTTCTACCATATAGTGGCTAAAGTAGTAGCGAGTGCCACATTTTCATGGTTACCAGATATATTGTGAATTGAATTCCACAAAACAATAGTGAAAACAATTCTCATACAGTGCAAAAAATAGTATCGTCTTCCTTGCAAACGATACTATGAAATATGTATAGATTTAATTTAAAGGAAAAACAAAAACAAATGGTGAGCAAACTATAAGGTATCTATAGTCATTTCAGTATCGGCAGCAGAGAGCGATCCTCCTAAGATGGCGGTGCAGGCCAAACATGCGACACAGCGTGACGTCGCTTCATGTTCTATAGAAAAGAATAATCCCCAGTCCGAGGATGTGAATAGCTTTGAGTAGAATATGTTGTCATCTCAGAGATCATCTCAGGTAATTACAATAAGGCATAAACACAGCACAAGTCTTTAAATAGTATGTACCAGCAAGCTTTTGTAGACTTTATGTATATTTTGTATATTTTATAGGTCTGCGTCCACCAGTGCATAAGGTTAATGTGTATGTCACTGCCCATAGTAGAATACAACAGTTGGGTTCCAAGCAGTAAAAATCAAATTTATTGTCTCCATAGAGCAATTGATCTTCAACAATAACGTATAAACCATTCAGGACAGATTGTAAACTGGTATATGCCTTTGTAGAAGTTCCTGTTGTTAGATGCTGTTAGTATTTCTAATATTCCTAAAATGCATTTTTTAATGTCTATGAAGTAATGAATTGATTTTGCACTTAATTAAACACATTTATGTAAAGACACAATTTCAAGCTTTTATTTCACACATACCTCAAAATATACGTCTTATATAGATGTTGCTACACTCCAGTGTTACTCTAAACACTTAGATCAAAAATGGCGCCTCTTACACATTGATTATTTGATGACTTCTTGCAGGAAATGCCCAGCCTGCTGCTTTTGACTCTAAGTGATTTCTAAAGCAACTGATTGGATTGTGTCATTAATCACACAGAATTTAAGTAACAGCAGGTATATTTAATGTGAGGTTAATGCACGTACAAGCGAGTGATTAATGTTCTGTTCTTTCAGTTAAGCTAGTCACTTTCATTTTCTCCCTGCGTCCATCAATCAAAGATGGAGGCCGTAGACAGAAGTCGTCAGATTCATGTTGTGACCATTTAGCTTTAAGGGAGGTTATGTACCGCTGACCCCTTAGTGACCTGAGAGAGTTTCAGACAGACTCTATGTTCTGCCTGTGTTTTCCTAGCATTGGTTCTTATATAAATGATTGATTGTTACCCTGGAAACAATGGAAACCCCTATTTAAAAATAGTTTGTTGTGAAAAAGACAAGTATTTCCCAGACTGGCATGCGGCCACAACCCAAGTTTAGAGATATGCACTCAGTGTTGTGTGTGTATGTGTGTGTGTGTGAGAGAGAGAGACTTAGTGTTTGTGTGATGTCTCTGCAGTTTCAGATGTGCTTACTAAGGTTCTGTCCCAAAATAGATTAGAAGAAGAGAGAACTCTCTCAACTCAGGCACACATACACAGACCAGGGGTCTAATAAAGACCACCAGGATCTCCCACAAACTGCATACATACTATTTCCTTCCATGCTTCACTCTGGACACTTGTTCAACTGCCTTTGGATGTAGTACCCTCATAAACTACTTCATTTAACTTTAATTTGTATCATCATGACATCAGAGAAATGTTATGGAATGATTGTGTGTGTGTTCTTGTATATGTGGTTAATGAGGACACAAATGTGTACAAAGATGTGTATAATGACAATAATGGTTTACGGGGACCCTTTCTGTGTTCCTTGTTTTTAAAGGCTTATGTAACCTTGGTTACATTAACAGTGTGCATTGCTTCCTTGAGTATCAGTGAGTGCTTTCAGACTTTTGTGATGATGTCCGGGTCACTGGTTTGTCCTGGGCAGTGCTTGTTGTTCCTGACAGAAGCTTGCAGGCCCTGTATGTTCTGTGGTTGCTTTGAATGTACTGCGCCTCTGAGTTTGTGTATGTGTGTGGTTGGCTTAGAGGTGTATGTACTAGGACAAAAGATGGAGATCATTGAACTCCTATACATCTTTCCCCTCCTCTCCCGTTTGATGAGGTTTCTAAAGTCCATTATGTGTTGGTGGTGATTTGCTCTCTGTTCTTTATCTGATGAAGTGCTAGCTAATATGATTACAGAACATTTGCTAAGCAGCCTGTTCGTCTGTCTCAGCTCCTTACACACACCACCATTTAATCAGTCTCCTGTAACCAGAGAGAAAGAGAGAGAGAGAGAGAGAGAGGGAGAGAGAGAATGATAGATTGTGACACTATAGGGTTATGACTTTCTCAAGTGGAGAAAGATAATAAAAGAAAACGGTTTATCTCATTGTTAACAGATTTTCTTTATAATCTATAATTGTTTATAATTGAAGCTGCTTAACATAATTTTGTTTACTGTCTCGTTTAATTTGTGTTATAATATGTAGTCTCAGGTATTGTCTACGTAGAGATCACGGAAATTCCAAATGTAATAATTACAATGAAAAGCTATGTTAGATTTTGTTAAAGTTAAATACTTCAACACAAATAAACCGCAGAAATCCGTTGGTGGTTATGCAGTGAAGTCTAATATCATTGTCATTCCTATAGTGCAAAGTGAAGGGCGGCGTGTCCTGCGGAACCCAAGACTTCATCAGCGCTGGTGCGGTAAATACTGTGAAAGTGCGTCACCTGGTGGTAAGGTGGGGGCATCAGCCACTTCATAACGCTATAATACAGAGTAAATGATACAAAAGAGACTAATGACTACAAAGGGGCTAATGTTGACAAAGTATAATCAGTCATCTTAAAAATTCTAATACTTCATATTCAAAGGTGAGGAACCATTTAAAAATGTTGCAATAAATCAGCGATATCCTAATTTTCTTATATTGTTATTATTGCTCTTTGTACTAGATATTACATTTACCAGATACTAGATTTTATCGTGAAGGGTTTTTTGTTGTGTATTTATATTTAAACAACGTTTAGACGTAACGCTTGTCAGCTTTTTATTTAATTTCGTTTCATTATATTGCTCATTATTTGTTTGCGTTCTTTTGCATTATATGCGGGCTGTGTTTCAGCTACACAATAGCCCAATATGCACGTTCGAAAACAGTAGCCAAATGTTACTTTATGTGTAGTTTAAGAAGTCAATTGAAAGCGAAAAGTAAAAGCTTACAAGCTGTTTGAAGGAGTAAGAATTGAAGGGTCACTGCGGCAATGAGCATGTGAGTGACTGAGGTAAGCAGTAAGGGGGCAGTAACACTTGTGTAACCAGTCTTGCTGATGATTGGAATGATTTACAGACAAATCAAGTAACAAAACAGTAACACAACACATGAGTTACACAGAGACCCAGAGTGTGAGTGAATATTTACAGATACATAAGCAGATACATAATTGTTATTTCAAACATTACCTCTCTCTCTCTCTCTCCCATCCATACCTCTGAGAGAGAGGGAGAGAGAGAGAGCAGTGGATATTTAAAGCACCAGTGGGGAAGGACAGCACTCTACCTCTATTCAATGCAAATTCACTTCTCTGTCTGTCAATAAGTTACTATTGTCACTTTAATTAAGAACTACACAACACTTTAACATTTTTGTTTTTTTTGTGGAACGTTTACATACAGTTTATTTTCCAAATGAAATGCACCCTTTCATATAATTAGCGACAACAGTGTGGAATATAACCAAACCTTTGACCTTAGTCCTTTGGCTTAAAGGTAAAATAACATTTCTGTTTCTCTGTCCCACTTTGTTTTAACATGCTTTATTTGCGTTAAAAATAATTGCGCATTAATATCACCAAAACGTACTTCTGAGTGTCAAAAAATAATGCAAACCAATGTACATTTTATTAATAAAAGGACAAAGTATAGACAAAGTTTACTTGACTGTAAGGTGTAAGGAATAGTGTAAAAATACAATAAAAGGAATTTATATAGAAAAAAGGAAGAAGGTAAAAGTACAGTAAAATCAAATAATGGAGACACAGATTCAAGTTAGTTCACTAGTTGTCCCTCATATTGTTTCAGGCAGAGACATGCTGAGCTACATACAGCAGTAATTGTGTGCCCAGTTTTCAGCATTTGTTAATAGCTTCTCAAATGTGGTGTGTTTAATTTTGCGTTAAAGGTTTTTGGTGTGTATTTTGTGCATTCTGTAAAAAAGCAGCTTTTATGAATCTTTTAATCACAGTACGGACACAACTTTACTTTCTTTGTCAGTCATGTTTTTCTATATCCGCCTATATTCTATATCTATGGTGAGGTTATGTCTGCTGAGTCTGTGCCTTGTCAAGGTGCCACTCAGTTTTGTATCTGTCACTGTGTATGTGGACAGCCTCTCTTTTATTTTCACATTTCTTTCTCACTGTCTTAGAGATCTATATCCATATTTCTATTGTTGTTAACACCTGATGTACATGAATATGTTTTCAGAAGTGTGATTTGACGGTATAGTGATGACATCACTCACTCATTGAAGAGTAAAGTCGACCTTGTCTTGCGATCGAGTCTGTTGTTAGAGGAACAGATCCGTCTATATTTGTTTAGGAATTTGATCCAGGTTTAGAGGTTTAGATAGTGCTTACAACTGTCCATCAGGGATCGTTTGTATGTACATCGGTCACGTATACATGCAGTTTCTGCTTACATTCCTCTGTGAAGTTCCTGGTCGCATGGTTTCTGATATCATACAGACTTCCTCTGTGTGATCTGTCTGTTCTTTGAGAATACAGAACATGCATACATCTCTCTCTCTCTCTCTCTCTCTCTCTCCCTGTCTCTCTCTTTCTCTTTTCCTTTTATATACACACACACAGGAATGAGAATGCATTTGTGAGCACAAATCTATAGCAGCAATATATCAAAAACATCAAAGGCCATTTAACAGACAGAATTGTTACAACTCTTAAAAAGTTTTAAATTATGTTCAAATATAAGACCAGTATCCTGAATTACTTTAATGTTATTCTGCCCTTAGGATGTCTACAGGTCACGCAAGTTCATGTGTCTTTAGTTCCTGGTCTCTTCTGTCATGTAAAATGTGTGTGTTATTTTTTATAATGTTAGTTCTAAATATGGTTGTAGTTTGACCTCAGTATGTTGTATGATGTACCAATAGCTTCAAAAGTACCGAGACCTAAACAGGTTGTTTCCCATGAACCAAAATAATTCCACAGGTAGTGTTTTCTTGGCATCCACCAAACATAGATTTGTCCATTAGGATGGTGAACTTAACAGGTTTGTTGGTAGATCATTCTTGTGCCAGTTTTGTCCATAGAGATATACAGCATGCATCTGTCTCTAATAGAGGTTTAACACACACAGAGATAGACACTAAATGTCGTACTTTTTGTTTCCCCATGTCTTGAATAAGTCGTTTTTTCTGGGTACTGTAATACAGTAAGTATTGTAATACTTAACTGTAATACTGTAACAGTATTGTAATACTGGGTACTGTAATACAGTAAGTTGTTGGATGTTTGGCAGCTGGTCCTGCACTGGTATGTGTGTAAGTGTGGGTGCATGTGGGTGAGTGGATGGTTAGGGTAAATGGTGTGTATAAGTGGTTTTTTATGGTTCCACAGGGAGAGATTTTTCACACCCTATTTAACTGTTCATTACAGCGGATCACTATGCAAGAAGGAAAAATACTCTGTCTTTGGACAATTATGCCATCAAGAGATAATGACAAAGAGCTTTAAACCACAGAGCATAAAAAGGAACAAAGAAGGTTCTGGAATCTAATGATTACTGAGTAAATGAGATTAACCGTTTATACTGCGTAACTTCATACATTTTTGTTCCATTATGAGACTCATCTTTGTGCAGCACAATCTTACAAAGAAACTATGCCAGAGGACTTTGTGTGAAGCTTCTTCCATCATGTGTGTTTTAGTATGTTAAGAGCAATAGATTTTTAACTTTACAGAGGGACACCTCTGACTTCATAGTAGCTATTATTAGTGACCTCATTGTTAAAAGCTCTCTTACCTCACTGCTCAAGCAGACAGCATCTTTCTCTCTGTGTGCTTGAGTCTGTTTTCCTTCTTGTCATTTAGTTGCGTAAGATAACTTAAGTTATCTAGTGCGTGCTCAGAGAACGGAAGCCTCAAAAAGTTCTCACAGCGTTAAAGCAATGTTTAAGCAACACTTTCTCGGTTGCTAAGAATATCTTATCTAATACATTGTTTTGTTATCAGTTTTATACAGTTTTAAATGGCTAATCGTTTTGTTAACGATCAAATGGTTCCAAAAGCTCATCGCTAAGATTATAGCAATCCTTAAAAATTTATCTAAAACATATTTGATTGAAAACAGAATATTAATATAAATAATAGAAATGAAAATATGCTTCTCATTTTTTATTACTATTTTTACATTAAAAATAAGAGCATTTGACAGTTGCTCATATCCAGAACAAACTGTTCTGAAACTTCTCTTCCTAATGTTTGTTAAAATGTGTTATTTGTCATTTTGCAATAATATTTACAGTCACAATTACAAAACAAATAGATATTCATAGTTACATAGTGTATGTGATACATTATTTAATGTACACACTCCTATATACGCTTTTATGTAGTATATATAACCAAAAAGAGCTAGACTATCTTTGTTCATTTTCCTTTAGTTGTTTTAAACGGCAGCTTTGTCTAGTACAGTAGTGAATAGATGAATTATGGTTGGTTTGTGAGGGGTATTATGGAAGGCAAGTTGCATTTTAGAAAGGCCACATATTTCATATTCACTCATAATCATATCTGTTCACTTTTGTGTCCAGTATACACAGGATTATCTCTGTCAGGTGATTGGCTGATTGCATTGGGGAAAAATGTAATGTAAATGTAAAATGACGCAAGACTGAAAGACTGTCTGTGTTTGGGTAATTTCCAGACAAGCAGACCAGGTAAAACATGTAAGATTTGTATTGTAGTAAAAGAATGTTATATTTAACAGTTTTACCTTTGCACACACACACGTGCACCACTCAATACTTCAAAAACACCATATGTTCTCAAAGACACACATAGATACCTACAAGTGACATTCTGTGGCTGGGATCTGCCTGCTTACCTCACCTATATCCCAGTGACCCCTGCACCACCGGTGCTGTGTCTCATCTAATAACAAGCTCTATACCTGTCTCGCATTGAATCACCTGACGCTGACCTCATTTCTAACTGCATTCAAAGCGCTCCTTTCTCCCTCACACCCAAAGGAGCAGCCATGGTCATTGTGGCAGTCAGTTACACATTTCTAATTCTTTAGAAAGAGAGAGGAACTTCCTCCGCACCACAGTACAGTGTTTCTTATCCTATTGAGCCACTGAATGAAGCAGCCTTGATGTTGTGCCAATACACTAATGCATAAACCGCCCATTAACACATGCGTCTCCTTGATCTTAATTGACAAACACTTGTTGGCCATCAGTAGTTCACATATGGGTGTTGTATTGATTTTGTCAAGCAGTGCCCTGATCAACACAGTGTTCAATAGAATGGATAGGCTTGTGAAGATCTTAGTAAGCTTTGTATGAATTGTTTATATATCATATATTATATATATATATATATATATATATATATATTGATCTAAAAATCTAAGACCACATTGATTTTTATTTAAAATGAAGCACTCTAAGGCTGGGAAAACACGAATCATCAAATCTTCTATCAAAAAGTAATGATCCAAATGCTAAAAATTCTAAACTGTACTATTTTTCTTTGAACTTTCCACTGCAATATGTCATGAAAAAGTTAATTTTGTTAAGTTAATTGCGTTTTCCATTCCTCAGTACTCAGATTCTGAGTCTGTACAGGACAGACTCAACGCCTGCCAATAGCCATGGCAGGCGTTGATTTTAACACATTAATGGGAGGGCAATAAGCCTATAGTCTCTGTGTGTGATTATATAAACATTCTGCTGCCTTATACTGCTTGTGTATTGGGCACTTTAATGAGGATAAGCTCCTCAATCTACATGCTTTTGGTGGAACACAAAAACACTCATTTACAAATGAGAATTTGCTATGTAAAGTCCAATACAACCAGAATTTTAATTGTCATATATGTTTTGTGCATGTATCATGTATCTGTTTGTGTGTATGTGTTTCTCTGAGGGGAACAGCTCATAAATATGAGTCTACTCACATCTGCTCATATAACAGTGAAGATCTGGATATGTGTGTGTGTGTGTGTGTGTGTACACTGGTAGTCCCTGGCCCTGTGGAGGCCAGTTAGTACCCCCGCTGTGCCCCAGCGCTGCAGTAGAGATAGGGAGTGAGGGTGTGAACTGAGACGCACAGATAGGGCTATGGCAGACAGGCAGACAGGAGCCAGCCTCTGCTCTCATAGATTAGACTGACTCCAGCCACACATTCCCCAGCTCGCCTGCATCGTACCAAACCACACACCAACAACGTCAATACACCATACACAATCACAGCCTACATCATTCAGACAAACAGAGACATAGAGAGAGAGAGAGAGAGAGAGAGAGTCCAGTGAAGATTATAAAGCAACATGCATTTGATTAAATTGTTTAATTCTATCAGTTATCAAATCAGAATATTTAATTTCGCCATAGCCGTGTGGTCTAATCATAATGCGTACATTAAACGTCACACTATATCTTTTAATTTTTGTCAAGGTAAGACACACTAAGCCAACAAAAGCAAACAGTCTTACAGACACAAAAGTAAATGTCAACTTGAAATCAGTGTGATCTCTCAATCTCAAATATAAACCATAACATTACTGCAAAATCTCATAATCATTACAGTAAAACCACAACATGACAACACAAAGCCATAACAGTCACACATAATCAGAAACTGTGATTATTAGCCGCACTGTTAATGTAATCTGCACTATCATCCAGAATCCACTAGATGACCACATTCTATTTTGATCAAGGACAATATTTCATATAATCTGTTTGATAATTAAAATAACGATAAAACAAAGAACTTTGTTGAGGTCATAAAACAGATAACAGCATTGATTACATGTACTGCTACAACTAAAAAAAAGAAGAAAATAATCTTAAGGATTAACAAAATTAAAACTAAACAAAACTATTAACTTAACAGTTAAATAAATAAAGTCCAAAACGTTTATTTTAAAAGATAAATTAAATCAATTAAATATAAAGTCGCCTAAACAAAAATAAAAAATAATATGTGACAAGGCCTTAAAACTGACATTTCAAACAGATATAGTATTTGTTTAGCTGTAGTAAAATAAAGTAAAAAAAACAGACCACAAATGGAATGAATACATTTGAAGCGAAATAAATTACTAGGTGTCTGAAGGAAATCTCATGTTAATTCATTAACATTATACAGTTGAAACAATAGCGGCACTATGATGCTTTTAATTAAAACTATGGTTAGCATTATGTAATGTTCTTTATGTTAATGTTATTTACATAACCAAAGACTGACCGAGGGAAGCGCGCTCTGGCTTGGAACGGCTTGATGGGCAGGTAATGAGGCTCTCGCGGAGAGGGCCTCAAGAGACACCTCATTCATAAGCGCAACGTATCAGCCATCCCCGTGTGACACAAGCATTAAACCGAGCCTTACCCTCCAGAGTTTGGTAACCGCTGAAACGCGCTCAGAATAACCCATTTCCAATTCATACATTGATCAACAGGACATTAATAATGGAAACACCTATAAACGACTTTGTAGCATAGCTTTGAATGCAGTTCACTGTTCGTCATAGCTTTATTATTAGACAAAAAATATCATTGGGGACTGTGATGGTGGTTCTCCAACAGTACCATAAATCTTAGTATTATTATATTAGGTTTAGTTTTGTCGTATACGTTGATGTTTTAGAGAATAAAACTGAATCTGAAATAAATATACCCAATATTGGTGTTATTTTTCTAAATTAAACGTCTCTATCAAACAGCGCTAAATGGCGTAATAAAAGGTTAAAATAGACTTACACAACGGTGTAGTGAAATACAGTATATGAAACGCTAAATTAATTAGGCTATTGGGCAATTAATAAAGGTAATTAGTCTGCCGCCGATTCATAACTGATGTTCCTCCTCCAGTAACTTCTCGTCTCACAGTCAGCCCCCAATGTTTGGCCTTAATACAGATAATTACTGTCAATTCGACTTATTTGTATTTAAGAATACTAGGAAACGAATTACTGCTTACAAACAAGTTTGTATATGGGCTTGTATGTGCTTGATATACCGGCAAAAATATTCTAATCGTTCATGATTAGTAATAATGGACAATACACGTTAAAGGTGTTAATAAACTTTTTACAATATTTTTCTACATTTATAGCTGCATAAATACTTTTGAGAATATAAAGGCCTTTACATATATCAAAATAAATATAGGCCTACATTTAAATAAAATACTTGTCTGAACGCCGTTCGATAATAAGGCCCGTAACTTTTTCAAAATATAATTATTTTATAACAATATATTTAATAAATTATATATTTGACAATATGTTGAGTTTGCCCACTACCACCCACCGCCAATAACAACACAAACATGCACACACCTGAAACAGTCAGCGTTGCCTGTGACTGTTCATGCAGAATTTACAGTTGTAGCTACCGCCCATTAATGTTTGGTCGTTTAATTTAGTGTTCTAGACTTTACATTGAGTCACTTTGAAGCAAAGACGACCTTTGATTTAAAGAAACGTCTGAGAGGTAACGGGGAATTTATTTAAGCAGCGTATCGTTGCAGGTCCTCCAGTGATCAAACACTTGCTGGCTCGCTCGATGCACCCAGGGTGCGCGTTCAATTGTCTATTACACGCGCTTGTGGCGCAAGCGGAGTTCACAGGTCTCAACATCACTTATTAATCTCATTATCAGCGGCCTGTGGAGGAGACGGATTGGCGACCACCTTTCTGAAATTTAAGAGAATCGAAAAACGTGTAGGATAGATTTTATTGGATAAGAATTGTTTTTAGTGTAGAATCTGTAGAGTTGATTAGTTATATGTAGCGTTAAAGATCAGAAGAGTAAAACATAAGTATATGTATGCCTTTTGTTTGTGTATAGAAATATTTCGTTACAGTGCAAGTTTAATAATTATTCCTATGTAACGGAGCATATAACTTTTTGTAAAATCCTATTACAATTTTATTTACACTGTGTGAATTTACATTGTATGATACTTCATAATTTGTTATTGTGTAATCATAGTTATCTTTATTTAAAGCCCGTGCTATTAATCGGTTTATTTACATGTTTAAAACGTTAATCGCTATTTTTATCCGAAAACGGGTGGGGTGATAACTCAAACAATACCGCTAAGATAACAATATTTCCAGCTGAGTATAATGAGTGTGATTATTGTTGTATCATCATACTAAGCTGTCGCTCGTATCTCTTATCTGTCTTCAGCTTTTATAGAGAACACATCCAGATTTATCGGGTCATAAAATTCGTCTTTACGTTATCGCACAGACACCAACATTATTTTACTGCAACAGTTTTATTTTACAAGAAAGCACAATCGAAATCCAAACCACTATGTTAAAAAATGTCACAGTGGTTTAACGCAAAAGTTGACATTGATTACTGACGTTAATACATTGATTTAAAAAGTTATGTACGGGGGATCCTTTAAATTTTTCGCAAAACATGCTATTTCTATTATAAATATATCCTAAATGTTTGCATTAGTGCTTCAGTCACAGCGCGTTTCTGACTTTTCTTTTAAAAGTTACTTTTTGTTTACATATAAAACACACCTATAATATAGCAGACTCAGCAAATATAGATCTTACAGACTGGGGCTAGCCCCTCCTCCGCAACACACACACACACACGACCTAGCTTATCCCTCTCATTCTTCTCCTCCTCCGGGTCCTACCTTTGGAGTGCGTCACGTGGTTCTGCTCTTACAAATAACTCGCAGTAAAATAGAGAACAAATCAGAGAACAGTTATATTAGGGCTTTATCTGGCGCAGCAGCTATCTGCAGATACAGAACAGGACAGGGTGACAAGTCGCAACGCAGAGTGGACTACAACAACTTTTGGCGTTTAACACAGAATTGTACAAGTTTGAATACCAACAGATTGATTTCACTGGGATAATATCAGGAAGAAAGAGGAGAGGGGACCTTCAACGGCGATATTCAACTCACTTGGAAAAGAGGGTTCCTGACTTTATCACTAACCGTCCTTATCTGGTGAGATAATACAACGAGAGCTCTTGGATGAAATTGTATAAGCCCCGTGCTTACAGCTATTAGCGTTTCTTGTGTGATCTGTGTTTTCAATGATAAAATATTGATGCTACAGAGATTACAGTGAGGCTATCTATTGTGTTTCTTGATTTGATCGCCACAGCTATGATTTAATGGTTTAGGTTTCCCCAGGATATCTGCACCACTGTTGATAATAATTTATATCTCCAAGCAAAGATACCCAAATTCATTAATGTCATATTAGTCTATTGAATTGCATTCCAAAACCACAGATCATGACGATTTTATAAAATGTCTCCGAATTGGCTGTAGCTAGCATATAGATGTTTTTATAGATGTTATATTTTCTGCGTTTAGAAATAAACAAATCGCTGTTATCCCTCTAATTATTACATATATTTAATGAGTTTGTGGAAATATACGTGACTTTTACGTGACGTGAATTTTTATGGAATATTTATAACTGGAATGTTGCACAAATATTAATTAAAAACAATTGCTCATTTTTAAGCGTTTATATTTAGAAACATATTGATTTGTATGTGCGTTTATTTATTGGTGTTTATTTTGTTTGTCATCAGGACTGTATTCCCTTTTTGCGGCCACTGCTCTAGAAACAGTTGGATTGGAGATTTTGGACGTAATCGAGACTTTTTACTCCAAGCAATTCGTAATCTGTGCTTTTTGTTATTGGGTAATTTATTATTTAATATTTTTAAATCCTCAAGGATAGTTTAGTCTTTGAATACAATATGTATTCGAGCTTGGCTTTATCTTCCAACCCGTCTCACTACGCACACGATTCCGGGAACTACATCCATCCGTCCGCCAGCTCACCTGTGTATGTGCCCACTACCCGTGTACCTGCCATGCTGCAGACCCTGCCCTACCTACAGACGTGTGAGTCCACACATCAGGCCCATGGGCTTGGCAATCACCATTCCTGGCCACAGACTGGCACAGAGAACCCCACATTCAATCCCGGCAGCCCTCATCCTCCTCCGGGTTTTTCATATTCACACAGCCCGCCGGTAAGCAGCAGCACCGGCAGAGATGCAACGTACCAGAATCCGCTGGTGCTGACTAATGGCGGTCGGGCAGATCAGTATGGAAGTGCACTGGTGCGTTCTGTAGGTGGCTCCTACTCCAGCCCTTACGCGGCCTACATGAGCCCGGAGATGGCAACCTCATGGACGCCAGGGCCCTTCGATGGCGGCATGATCGGTTTTCAGGGACGTCAGGGAACTTTCCCAGGAAGGAGGTCCAGTTTGGGTAAGCATGGATGATTCTTCCTACCTCACGTTTAAAAAAAGGAGATTATAGAAAAAATAGGAAATAGGAGATGCTAGAAAATGACTTATGACTGTTTACAAAACTGGTTAATTCATGTCAAAGTTGTTGGTGAGGTATGTAAATCATTATACTTTAAAATATAAACTAGAGGGGAAAAAACAGCGAATCTCTGTGTCAACATGCGATCAACACATTTATCACGTTAAATCTAGAAATTCTGAAATTCTTTAGCTGGATTTTGTGTATCATGCTCCACATATGACGTAAGCTGTGTAATGTTTAAGGTTACTACGTTACATTTCGGTCGTTAAGTTGGCAACAGTTTAAAATCCATCTTTTAAGTCAGCACGCAAAAAATGGTTGGAATGAAGGGGGCTAGTTTGATGCTGCGATCTCACAATTTATAGCAGGGTTTTGAAGGTTTTTAATGGTGTCTTGGTGTTTATGTTAGACCCATTCAGTTGTTAAAGGCAGCATATACCAATTAGTTTGTGCCAGTTTATACAGGCTTCAGAAACTTAGCTAAGCAATCAAAACAGAACAAAAACAACTGATCGTATTCCACTAATACACATCCTTTAATGGTCAGTGATTTAAAATCACTTTAACTGAAATGTTAATTTAATTCCCGCTATTGTCTGTGTATGTGGATTGCTGTATTAGCTACTGTCACCTTGATCAAAAAACACCATTAATGTCTGATACACAATTAGCGTTGACCCTTGACTAGCTTTGGCGGTCTTTTCAGACCTCTTTCAATAAAAACAACAACTGTAGACGATTTTTCCAGTCTCGCATAAAGGCTCAAATGCTTTGATATTGCGCATTTGCGTATTGTGATGTTGTTGTTGTTTTGATAAACACGATTAATTATACCCGCATTTTTAAACGATCACTCCATCAGAGAAACCACATTTAAGTTTGACTTTGATTTATTAACTGACAACAGCACGAGAAAATATTATTTACTACTAAAAATACTATTTATAATACTTAACGTCGTATTTTAACTAAATTGTTGGAGGGCGTCACGAGTCAGTATTTTGATTAATTGGTGACCCCTGGATCTTTAACACTGATAAGAGCCCCTTTGACATTCCGTGCGCCCGAGGCCCTCGTGCCTCATCTGTCGCCCTATAGACAAACTAGTGACCCTGAATACGCTCATATTAATCAATTTTTAATTTAGTTTAAAGTTTAAAATGTTCGAGAAACTCCTCACCTTTATTCGCACTTAACGAACTATTGTTAACACGCAAACACGTTTAGACGTCAAGCTGATTCATCAACATAAATTCTCATTTTTGGCATTCAGCTAGTAGGTCAGAAAAAACATTCGAGTTCATCTCAGGTTACTCACTTTGGGTTTTAGTTGAGAAAAAAATGTTGAAAAGTTAGGACAGTTGCACATTGATAATATCTCGTGTCATTAATTGGAAGATATTTAATGATTTAAACGAAGATCACTTTCACAAATTACTTGAAATATAAAAGAAAACCCTAAATAAATTCATTATAAATCAACTGATTGTAATATATTTGTCTGTCGGTCTGTCTTTCAGACATGCTGGAAGAGCTGCCGGGTGAAGGGCGCGAGTGTGTAAACTGCGGCTCCATCTCTACCCCGCTGTGGAGGAGAGACGGTACCGGCCATTACCTGTGCAATGCGTGCGGCCTCTACCACAAGATGAACGGGATCAATAGACCTCTAATCAAACCCCAGAAGCGTTTGGTAATTAGCCATTTCCTATTTTAAATTATTCTTCTAAAGGTGTTTTCATTTAGTTTTTTAAAAAAGTGAAAACGTGCACTTGTGACATTTTTTTAATTTAAACTTCACTGACGCTTATTTGTGTTTTATTTGGCTTACGTTGTGCAATCAGATTTGTCACATTAAATATGTTTGACGTGAACTACCGGTTAATTTAGGTTTTGCACAAAATGTTTAGATTTTTACAGTAAATTAATTCATCATTAAACAACAATAATCATTATTATAATAATAGTAATTTAACTTTATTTAAGTATTTAACTAATTTAAGTATTTGTTGGGCAAAACTAACTCTTTTGCAAACTTAGAATAGTGAAAAAGCGTATGTCAAATTTTAGTCAGGGTTAAGTTAGCCATTAAATTCTGTATATAATTTATACTATATTAATGTCTCAGGCTTAGTACTGGGGAAGGTCACTGCAAGGCAGGAACCTCATAAAGCCTTCACTGCTGTCTTGTTTCCCAGGCGTTAGTTATCTCAGTCACACATGCTGTCTCTCTCTCTTTCTCACACACTCCTGCCTCTCACTCTTCTCTACCTCTCTGTTTTCAGTTGTGCCTTTGTGACCTTGTCCTTGGGTCTGTCTGTTTTTAGCCCAAGTAGCGAAAACTAAAAACAACCCCAAATGGTGCGTTTGAGCCGAGAAGCTTCACTCTTACTCTACAAGAATATTTATGATGTGTCTATCGTAAAATCCCTCTCTGAATTTATAGGACAATGCTTAGTTTACACACGCCTGCAGGTCTTAGTACTCAGAGTTTTATTTTTAAGAGACACACATTTTAAACACATGGCACAAATAGAACATGAGCAAAAATATTATAATTGATGTATATCTGTGTCATAGCACGAATGGTATAGTTATTAGCAGGTCTGCCAGTAAAATTCACAAAAGACAAAATTTTTAAGGATGGCCCCCTTTACCAGGGCCAATGAACAGGCTATGCCATAGAAGACCTTAGAGGGCTTCGTTCACCCCCACCACATCATGGAAAAAGCCTTCCTATCATTTATGAATAGACCTCTTTTGCATCTTATCTTCCCAGGCTCTTTTCTAGCAGGCCAGGGGCTGTAAGCTCCACCTTTCCTCACTTTCGGTATATTGAATATCTCTGTTTCTCTCGTTCCATCTCTCATGACTGTGGCTTTGGCTCCATTTACACCCATACAGTCAACAGTTTTGTCATTCAGATTAATGATTATGACAGCCTTAAGAGTGCCAGATTAATCACCTCCATATTTCTCTCTCTTTCTCTGTTTGTCTCTGCAGCAATGCACGTCTCGAAGAGCGGGTCTGTGTTGCACTAACTGTCACACCAGTACGACCACGCTGTGGAGGAGAAATGCAGAGGGCGAGCCCGTCTGCAACGCCTGCGGACTGTACATGAAGCTGCACGGGGTGAGTGCGTGAGCCAGTCTGCAGCTCGCTGCGTCATTGTTCTGCACATGACTGTGTTAATAACCAGAGCACGTTGTGAGAGGGTGCAATTATGTGTGCGTGGAGGAGCATGTGTGTGTGTGTGTGCATGTGTATAATTGTGTTAGTCCATGTGATCTTAGTTCATAGATATGTTATCAACAGGGCGGGGCTTACTTAAGTAAGCTTCATTCTGTAAACTCAAAAAACAAAAATGAGCACGATAGAACATAGAAATCAGCACATAATTAAATCGAACATAATTAAATTGTTACGTCCTCTCTAAAAAACTGCCGCAAATATGACAGAGTCGTTTGCTTGGTCTTTGCTTTAGGTGCCCAGGCCATTAGCAATGAAGAAAGAAAGCATTCAGACCAGGAAACGCAAACCAAAGATGCCCAAGACAAAAGTATCCTCAGGTAAGAGTGGATAAAAGCATTTTAAAACAGATCATAAAAAAAATTAAGTTAAATTTTGGAAGAAAGTGGACACAAGTGATTTTGATGAAAGTGTGGGAGTCGTCAAGTCATGGAACGTGTGGAGAGAAATATGAGGTGAATTAGAAAATAAAGGGAAGGGGAAAGGCAGTGAAAGAGAGAGAGATCACTTTCTCATTTTCCTTCATTCAGCAGACATGTGGCTTTGATACAAATGAGAACGAATGTCTAACACTGTTAAATGTCACTTGCATTAAGCAAGTTGTTTGCCGTTGTTTTGTTCTGACTGTCAAGACTTGTCAACAAATCTTCTCGTTGTCTTAAGGGTCAACGGTGTCTGGTGCAACATCTCCCCATTTATTGCCTGTGTCAGAGAACGCCTCCACAATAAAGAGTGAACCCAACATCGCAGTTTCTCCGTATGCTGGCCAAACCGTCGTCTCAGTCACACAGGTATGATTTCATTAACCAATCAGTGGCTCCCTAGTGGTACAGCCCACCAGATCTTAAAACCATAGTGATTGGACAGTAGTGTATCATTAAAAATGATCACATGACAGAGATTTTACCGACAATGTTGCCCAAGTGTTGTTGTTTCTTCCATTCCGTTAAATCTTTTCTGTAAATGCTTTATTTGGCAATTGACATTATAATACATTGACATTATGTTTCTGCTTCGTTTTGTACTTTATAAGGCATCAACACAGTTGGACAGCGCCAGCTCAAGGCATGTGGACATCAAATACGAAGACTATACATACACCCCGACGTCAATTGCTCCACATAACTCCTGGTGCGCTCTGTCCCAAGCATGATGTGATCTGAGACACCCTCTAAACCTCCAAGTGCATTCTGGGAGAAAATACTTTAACCGTGATCTACCTAATAGAACTTTTACACACATATAGACAGATGAAGCTTTGGAATGCGAGAGGCCAACTTTAATTTGTGCTACATCGCCTCGTCATTTATCATGGCGTATATGTGTGTGACATCACACCAATTCAAGCAGTTTCGACGGACAACAAGAAGCATCTCAGCAAGCAAATCTTGACTTCCACAAGCGTTTTTTATGGCTTTTGAACATGTTATACAGCTTAGATGTTAATGATTAACTTGTAAGATACATTATTTATGTTAAAATAACAATGTTAGAGGCACAAATGTGTCTCACATAATTCTTATCCTTCAGGGAATGTGTCTTTATTGTCATTATGACTTTAGATCATATACTTTCCCTGGACGAGGTTTTAAAAGTTTCCTTGTTGTCTTTGCTGATTCCAGACAATGTAAATGCTGTTTTGTATTCCTGCCATGATCTGAAGTGCAATGACCCTCGCTTTTCAACAATTTTTGAAAAGAGAAACCTTTATTTTAATTGTTCAAGATTTTGTGTTCGTGTTTTGTTTTGTCGAAATATGTTAAACTAAATTTATTTGCTGTATTTTGTTGATATATATTGGAATTATATTGTTGTTTTATTGCATATAAAATTGTCCAAAATCTTTCTGTGTCTGCACTTGTTTGTACAGAAAATTTGTTCTGATATGTGCTCAGGTGGTGGCGTTTGTTTTTTTAAGAAAACAACACATTTTAAAACTGTTCAAAACAGTTGATAAAAATATGCCACACAACAGTCTAGTAAACAAATAGCAATACAAACAAAAGGTCTTTTCAGGTAAAACCATGTGACAAAAATATGTTTGTATTATTGTATTATAAAAATTATTATTAGTCATATTTGCCATCAGACTCATAGTGTTTCTATTACTATTGAAGGGCATGGGCTGATTTCGATTGTGTACTTACTTATATTTAGCATTTACAAACAGCTCTGTAAACTTTACAATATTGTCATCAAGATAATATGGATTAACGAGTAAAAGTTTGTTGCTCAATTTGACCTAAAGGCCCAAATCCTTTCCTTAGCCCAACTTGTTTCTTTTTCTCAAAGTTTACAATGTCTTGACTTTATAATGTACCATATGCAGTTTATATGAATGCTTTGATGTTTATGGCTTTATGAAATTCTTCTGTGTAACCTGTATCTTCATAGATGTTGCTGAGTGTTTGTGTGAATGACTCTCTGTGCCTGAGCGTACCTCTCTCCGCACACTGTTGGCGATCAAAGGTTACGTTCCAGCTTGGCTTTATGGTGCTGAGGTTTTGGGTTGGGCTAGCACATGTTGGCTCTAGGTGGGCGTGTCATCCCGCTCGCTTTACAGCCCCATGGCGACAGAGAGGCACCTTCATCCACCTTTATTGCTATTGGCCAAATTAGCTAGCGTTATCTGTCAGTGTCATAGTTGTTGTCGCCAGGTGATGGAGGCCCGGGTCAAGAAACATGAAGTTCATAACCTGAGCCTCACAGGTAATGCTTTTACAAGCAATTTTCCATTCACTGTTTTACTATAAACTCTCACTTGTAAACCAATACAAATATTTAACTCTACAGCAATAAGTGGGATCATTTTTATTAATTATTTTAAAATACATCATCTCATTCCTATTTTAGACTATAATAATGATGGTTATCATTTATTTGTCAGTTTTTATATTATTTTCTTTGTTCTCTTTTTGCTATTTCATTATACTTATGGAGAGATGTGTACTTTTACCCTTTTCCCTATTTTCTCTTTGTTTATGTTGAGTGCTTTAAAAGCAGAGATATGTTTTTCCCAGGGTCACCCTCCTTCATTCATTTTCCCTACATGCGCTGTCTATCCTGTGGTTACAAAACAGGATATTTTAGAGCAGTTGTGACCATGAGGAATGAAGGGGGTGACCATTCATTAGTCTGGGTGACAGAGGACTCTGTTAAAGGATTGTTGCCGTGTGTCACGTGTGTGTGTGTGTGTGTTAGCATGTTTTACCATGTGTTTGTGACTGTGTGTGTCTGTAATATATACAGTACTGCTAAAACAGCCAAAATCCTGACTGCTGAATTCTGGGATATCTACACGGGTTCACCTAAAATTGTTAGCAGGGGTGGTACATAAATCCAGGCTTTATCACAAACTCATAACAACCGCCCACCCAGTTCAACCTGCATGAGACTTCACGTGCGCTCACACCCATAATTATGCAAGGTAATATTAATTTGCTGCGCTGTCACAGGTATATGAGGCCAGTAATATTCTCACAATTATTACAACAGCCCTGAAAATGATTTCTGTCTCCATCAAGAACAAGACTAAGAACTAGACATTTACTATAAAACTAGAGACCATAGGATGCATTTCTGTTTGATTATTGAATTTCTGTATTTATTGAAGTAACACCTTAATTTTTAAATTTTATTCATGTATGACTGTTTGTGCGTGCGTGTGTGTGTGTGTGTGTGTGTGTGTGTGTGTGTTTATACAACAGATCATGTTGGGGATTTCCTCTGAAGTAGTCAGATTTTAAAGCTGTCAGTGCCAGTACACTGTGGCAAACTGCAGTGTGTTTTCATATAACCCCACTATAAGGCCCAGGTCAGAGAGCAAAGCAAAGTCAGGGGGAGTCTGACAAATTACAGCTGGAAAAAATAAGAGAGAATTAATAGTGACGCAACAACTGCGAGTCTTAGGTAAACATGAGGTGAATGAAAAGGAGCGACATCATTCTCCTTTCTTAGCTTTAGGTTGCATCAACACTTCTACCAGCCTGCAGTTCTGAAAAAACACCAAGGCCACTGGCTTTCATAACACACTATCAGTAGAATGACCTCCGAGCTGCCCTATGTACTTTAAGCAATAGCATTTGTGAACTATTAAGTCTTTCCTAGTTTTAAAGAGGCCGAGACTTATTAATGCGTATGTACACAGCCTTTATTTTTTCAAAGACTATAATTAACTATAATTAAAACCCCCTTTTTAATGCAAATTTGTCTGAACAGGCAAATTATTAGTTAATAAGAAAATATTTAGATTTTTATTTTTTTTTACAATTTTTTAGAAATAAAAGCATAATTTGCTTTTAATAATTTATTTTGTATTTAAGGGTATCTGCAAAACGTGATGAATTTTTTTGTAGCCGGATACTTACCTGTATGAACTTACTGCTCTTTCTTTCTTTCTTTTTATTATTTTAACGCTACATTCATTCTCTCTCTGCCTCTCTCTTTACAGCACTACACCGGCTGACTGCCTTATTGGCCCCCTGGTACTAAAAAAACAGCCCCACATTCTCTAAAGACACACACTGTTTTTGGCACTAGTATGTTTGTGTTAGTAGCTCTTGGGGGTTCTCAACAGGACTCCTATTATATTGTAATGAAGTACTGTGTTCTTGAATATGGCCCCCACCTTTTTATTCTGAGGTTACAATGCAGAGAGTAACTGCGGCAAATGGTGCAATTCAGAAAGGTCAGATGAATTTATTTTTCATGAGACAACATACATAGTTCACATTATGTTAATTCTGTTATAATAATAATAAGACACTAGATTGTGCCACATTAATGTTCACACTTAACTGTGTAATTTTGAATTGTCTTGTACAGTATGGTTTTATATAGTTTACTGACCAGACAATTACAATTGGCAATTTCAGTGTGCTTTAATGCATGCATGACAATAAGAAATTATATTTACAAAACATTTTCAGCATGACTTTGTACAAAAAATTGTGAAATTAAACATGCAATACTAATAATACAATTTATTAGTAGTGCAAAATACATTTATTTTATTACACTTTATTTGAACAAAAATGAAAGTAGCTGCAGATAAAACTAAGTAGCAATGATCAGATTTAAATAAACATTTAAAAACATAATATTGATGGAGCAAGTAATTAAGAAAAATAACTAAAAATAACAAATGAGAGTACATGGCCGGTCCGTTTGAATGTGCTCTAAATGACAGAGTGATTAAAAGCGCGTGCTCCTCTTGTGCACTCACAAAAACAAGAACGTGACCCCACCTATCCAAAGGTCAAGGTGTGCACAGGCCAAAGGTTGTGTTACAACCAAAGCCCCATAAAATAATGTGCATCGCACATAATGATTGTGGCAAAACCGCACATGCAGCCACTCACAGGCAAGTCCAGTGGAAGTGCACATACACACACACTGCAGTTACAGACGCACACAAACATACACACGTGTACATGGTAGAACAGGTGTTCAGTGCTTGTGTTTGCACACTCACCAGTACAACATTCAGCTATAGACACACATAGCCTATCAAATACCCACTACACCATCACAGTCAACAGTAAGGTAGGTATTCATGTTTTTATAACAAATTGCAAGTTACGTAAATAACAATTACAAGTTACAAGATACAAGTAGAGTTTATTGTTATTTCAACCATATACAAGTTCATAGTGAAACAAAACAATGTTTCTCCAGAGCAAGGTGCTAGATTGAACACTAAACATCACAGACATACAAGGGCTACATAATTATAATTTATATTATAGATACTTTATATATTATAAATACATAATTATAGTTTATTAAAGCAAATGTGCATTGTTGTATTGATGTGATGTTAACAAATACAGTTAAATAGAAATTTTGTTTTATCCCCAGTAATTTGCAAGACAAATTATGTGAAGACCAAGAGCATTAATGGTCAGAACAAGCTCACCATTAGAACTCATGCCCACCATTAGAACTAGTTAATTTTTCCATTTATATCACCTCGTTCTGAAATGCTGTGGCCACTATGTCCACAAGCATTAGGTAAATGTTTGACCAACTTGTTTTACGAATGTTCGACGACCTTGTTTTAAATTGGGAGAGACTATTGTGCATGTGTGTGTCCGCTTGTGTGCGCATTTTTCCTGTTCTGGGACTTTACCCGTTTAACATGGGTATTATTAGAGGTGGCCATTACTAAACATAGCTTCGTTCTCTAAATTATTCATTCTCTGAGTTTGTCCCCGTGCAGACAAAAAAGGCAACAAATAACCAGGCCGACGAAGAAAATGTCAAAATAAGAGGGAAAATAGCATGGTAAACGACAAAACGGAGACGTTTGAGAGCGATGGCTTCCGTGACCGGGAGCAAGATTGTTTCCTTGAGGTGAAAAAAAGAGCCGGAAAGAGAGAAAGAGTTAGAAGGTAGGTGTGTGGTTAAAAAGAATTATGTACCTCCTCGTCCCCTACAATCTCTCTCCGCGTAATTTTCAGCTCGTTTTGAGCAGGTATATTATATACAAGCTGTACGAAAGTCTTATTTATAGTGTATTAGCGGACAGTTGACGTTGGAAATAGCGCCTGGGAGAGAGATTCGTGCCTTAAATGAGTCTTTTTTTGTATAATCTGAGACGAATATTGCTATTATGAAACGAACAATCTCGTTTTTTGTGTTTCTACGTATATTTTTTATTGCCTCCGGGCTGTAAGTGTAGCATCACCTTCACTTTAACTTTGAACGCTGAAGAAGTTATTAGCTGAACTAATGCGGCACATGCCAAAACAGACGAAGCGAATTTACATACAGTATACCAAGATAATGAAAGGAACGGCAAAAATGCGCATTTATAAACATATTCAAAGCCGCAACATTCTGTCGCTGTGTGTTTGTGAGGCGTGTGTGTGTGTGTGTGTGTGTGTGTGTGTGTGTGTGTCTATTCATCTGTCATCAGGGAGGCTTGTTGAGGAGACTCCGTGGAGCCCAGAACTGAGGGGTCAAGTCCAGGTTTTCCCAGCCCCCAGCAACCCACCCTCTCTCCTCTGGAAAGATGGACAGAATTAGGGAGAGGCGTGAAAGGATGGGGAGGAGAGGACATGAGCCTGGAGTGATAGATTGACACAGAAGACAAGAAACAGTGGGAACGGATATTGTGGACGCAAATTTCACAGCCAGTGTGTTTGGCTTCCACAGAGGTTAGTTTGAAGAGCTGTAGATGTTTATTGTAAAACTTGATTTACCATGACACTACTAAATGTAAAGACTCACTCATAATTTGCCATTTATGTGTTTATTAATATGATGTATACTGAGACCCTAAGACACCCTATGACCTAGGTCCCACATGCCCCTCTGTCTGTCTTTGTCTGTCTTTCTCTCTCTTTCTTTCTGACTCTTACTTTGGGTGAAGTGTGGAGTGATGGAAACAGGGAGGTTCTCTCTCTCTCTCTCTCTCTCTCTCTCTCACCCTCTCGTCTCCGGAGTGCCTTGTGGTTCAGGCAGGGTGAGAGATGCTGCTGAGCTGTGTGTTATTCTTCATGTCGACCTCCTGCGAGGAGCAGGAGTCAGCACAGCCAGTTACATACACAGCGCCATCAGCCTGTCAGTCATTTCATGTCAGATAATCACAATCCATTCCTGCACACACACACACACACACACACACACAATATGATATTGCCTTCATATACAGTGGACCCAAAAAGTATTTGGGCACACTTTAAAAGCTATGAATGTGCATTCTATAAAATATTTAATGAATATAGCACAAACACACCTTGTAAGCAAAACATTTCACAAAAATAAATTTGTTAAATTTGTGTTTTGATTAGAAAATCTGTGTTTTTAAATATAAAGCAGCTGATTCTGTTCTAACAGGTGTGCACTTTTCCCTCATTATTTTACTGCAGTAATCCATCTGTAGATAATAACCATTAGGGCAATCAATAACTGAGTATGACTGAAGGTACAACACAAACACACACACACACACACACACGTGATTGGTCACCTGAATACATTAATTATGCCCAGCAATCTTTCTATACAATTTATTAATACATATTTAATCGCTAAACACCATACCATCTAACTGATCTAAAGCTTATAGCCATAGTCCAATAGTCACAATATTTGGATTACCCTGAAAAACACAAAGACTAGTTTTTGCATGGTCACATTCCATCAGAAACTTTTTCATGAGTGGAATGAACTTTGACCCTGCTGAACAGCTGAACTCCAGCCCACTCATTCATTTATAGACTCCGTGCCATCTGATTGGTGGTGCATTGATGATGTCAGCAGCACTAAATTATAATCATAGCTGTCGTAAAGACAAGGGCCTGCTGCACATGTGGAATTCTTTTCTCTCTTTTTTGCCTTCTCTTTCATTATCTCCCCCCTCCTCTCCCACACCATCGTCTCCATACAGGATTTCCTTATTTTCCTGTCTATCTATTTCTTTTTCTTTTTGTCTGTCTGTTTCTCATGTTCCTTCATTCGTTAATCTCTCATCTCGTTCTGTGGTTCTCTCTCTCTCTCTGCTGCTTCTGAACATGCACTTTGGATAACCCTGTTCGAAGACCCTTCACTGCACTTTGCAGATAGATGTGGCCTATTTATTTTACTGTAAGCGCAGCAGACACAGGGAGCCAGAGAGAGAGAGTGAGTGAGAGAGAGAGAGGGACATACATTTTGGTGGGTTGAATCCAAAATAAGAGGTCTGAAAGTAAGTATGTGTGTGTGTGTGCAGGAGTGTGTGTCAGTCGACTGCATTTTCAAGAAAACCTTCTAGATTTATAGAAGTGACTCAAGACCTTGAAATGTTTTTTATCGTGAATTGTTTAATTATGTGGGGGAGTAAAAAGAAAGCTGGAAGTACTTTAATACCGCATTTTCTATCTGTCTGTCTGTCTCTCCCTGTCTCATATTATCCCCCATACACACAGATGATACATCACTCTGTAGAATCTCTCAGAATCTCTCTCTGTCTCACTCTCACGCTCACTGTATTGGTGTTTGTTGAGTTTGATAAGCTTCTCTCTGATGGCCTCCTGGTCTGAGGATGCACACACAGAGACAAAGGCCGACAACAGCATTCTTTAGAAGCAGGAATTTAACACATGCTCAGATAACAGAGAGGTATTTACAGCACACTTCACTGTTACATCTCTGTTACCTCACACTACACTAACACTGCATAACACAACAGCCCTTTTAAAGATTATTGTATGAAAATCAGACTGGATTAAAAAGTTTTATTTGTTGTATCTGTTAAAGGGTAAAAAGAGAAGAGAAGATAACATGAGAAATGAGGAGAGGAGAGAAGAGATGCAGAAAAAAGAGGAAGAGGAGAAGAGATGAGATACAAATGGCAGAGGAAAAGAGATGAAGATGGATTCAGACAGTATGAGGCTGGTAAGTTATTGCTGTGAACGTGTGCAGATTAAGATGCAGTCAGTTTGACTGTGAGTGTATCAGTGAGCGACAGGCCTGTCCATCTGAAGTCCCGCTGGGATTCCTTTGCCTGTGTCTCATTGTGCTGGGTCCTGTAAGACAAAGGGTTAAGTAAATGTTTGGGGAAGATAAGGCCACTCACACTGACAGCATGCAGACTACATGAACCGGGCTCCACTATTGCCAGATTACACACACACACACACACTTCTCAGTTCTCACTATTTTTCTCAGAAGTACTTTATTTGGCTGTTTCAATTTAAATTATACTTTTGTGGATTAGATTGTGTAACATTATCATATTGAACTGACTTCTTATAAATGGATCATTTCTTATTGGCAGCAGCCCCGAATTACTCTCATTCCCCAAACATGTTTTTAATTATATTGGGTAAAATCCTGGATAATATTTTGGATAAAACTCCTGACAAAGATAAAAAATTATATATCAACATATATAGAGATAAATTCTAAGTACTTTTATTAGAAGATGGCACCATTTCGGCGTCTTTGGCGTCCTCAATATCACTTTTCATTGTGTAATTTTTAAATTTTGTAATATCCCTTTAAAAAACTAGTTCCTTGATAATCATCCTCCAGGAAGTGACATCAGGTTTGGTGGGCAAAACAAACACAAACATCAGTCTGTTTTAACAATGGTTTAACGAATTCTGTGATACGTTTTAGATATTAATAGATATGTTCACATCTATCTATGATATGATGTTGGTAAGTTGATATAAAGATGTTTTCAGTGAGAAAACCAAAATAACTGTAATAATATTTCTGTTAGTTGTTTGTCTCACTCTAAAACGTTTGATCCTGTCTTGATATTACCATACGTTTATATGACATGACAATAATTCACTTAGCTGTTTACTGAGTCACATCATAGACTTAATTAGAAATACTGCATAACGAGAATGATGCAATCAGAGTGAACATCAAGGTTTCAGCAAGGTTTCGTTATGTGTGCTTGAGAGAAAGACTATGCGTAATATGCAGCAGTATTATATTGTCATGTAGTATAAAAACATAAGTAATACAGAGAAGTGGGAGGGCAATAGTGGAGACTTGTTTAAGCATGGCCGTTCCAGCTGCTATCTCCAGAAACAAGACTGAAAGTCTGGCCAGGAAAACAGACCCACTCGCACACACTCGCTCCTGTTTTCTATAATGTTCTCTGCTCAGTTTTTCCTACTCTCAAAACAAGCTATGTCCCACAACTGATAATAGAGAGGAGAGACTGTGTACCTGTGCCTGTGTTTTTTTTATGAGGGTGTGTAGCATTACTCACTTGAGCAATGACATTAGTCCATTATGTGTAATGCATGTGGGTGCATTATGTGTAGTGGGTGAAAATGCATGTAAAACTATTAGCATCCTGTTAAATAGTAATGAAACACTTTGTCATAATAGTGAAGCATTGTTCAGATGTCATTTTGTGCTAGCTTGTGAACTGAAGGCGGGCCTGCACATACAAAGAAAGAGATAATTACATTTTGTCACATAGTATTACCATGGATTTTTGCACATGGAAATACAGTGAATCGTCAGAACTGTACTATGGTAAAACCAGTGGTATACTTTAAAGTACCTTAAATTACTAGTACCATGTTAAAATGTACATAAACATTGTATTATACACTTACTGTACTTACTGTTTGGCTCCCGGAATGTTCTGAGAACATTATTTATTGGTTTAAGTATCTAAAAAGAATGTTCCTAGAATTTGGTTCATAAAAAATTAGCAGAACCAAAAAACTAACGTTAGAGAAACATTCTGTGTTTGTTAGGATTATACCGCTACAAAACCTTTTTTTTGCAAGGGTTCAACCCAACACAGCCTCAGTTTCAACCAGTTTCAACAGAGTAACAATCAGTCCTAAAAACACATAAACCATCCTCTTTCCGTTTACCTCTTACTTTCACACATATTAAAATTATGGCCCACATTTTACACAAATAGGAGCACATAAATTAAACCACACATGTCAAACTACACAACGAAGTGTTGCCATTGATGTACCGTTGCCATACACAACCAGTGAATGTTCTCTGTACACAGTTAGACATGTTTTTCTCCAAAACTGGGCTATAGAATAAACACAGAGGTTAGGTTATGGAGCAAAGATGTCGGATGGTTTACACAGACTTCATTCATGTACGGTCGAGTTTGATTCAGCCAACAGCTAATAAGAACGACAAACATTTCGTCAAATGCCATATTGACCTCCACTGTGACTCAGCTAACGATACACAGTCCGTGATTTGCGCTAAAAAACAGTTCGCTCGTTTACAAGACTTGTTAACATGTCAATGAAATATCCGTATATCTATACTAGCAAAACTGGGAGAAAAGCAGTCGATTTTTATTTAAAAATGTTCTTGGATCATTGTGTATCATAACACAGAGTGAGGGGGTGCGCTGTCTCTCAGCCAGTGAAGATTTAGGTGGACAGCTGTTAAAACTGGGATATGTATTCATGAACTGGAAATTAGTTTGCGCTCTTTGGATAATCTACACGTTTGGGATTGGGAATCTGAAAACACGTTCGCATCCTTTGTTCACTCCCCCATCACACACACACACAAACTGACATAAACACATTCAGATTTTCTTATATTTCGTTTCCATTCTCTGTCCCCCATTGCCCCTCCTCATGCATTACCATAACCCTTGTGTCTTTCTAGTTACTTTCTCTCCATTCTCTCTCTCTCTGTCTCTCGCCCTCCCTCCTGCTGGTTTTATCAGCGGTCCTGCTCAGTGTCCTACTGTCATGTCTTGATATGATTTATGTCATGGGCTGTGAAGTTTACTTATCTCCTCCCCTACACACACACACACACACACACACACACACACACACACATAGGAGCTGGCTCCCTCTTTCCAGGGCTCAGCCAGCCTGACTCCTCCGCTGACCAGTCCTCAGATCTGGCCAAAATTAGTGAGCAGGGTGGGGGGTGTGGGAATGTTTGTGTGTTGGGGTGTTTGAGGCTCTGAAATGAGATGTTGAGTAAAAAATAACTGATTCCGAAGTGATGTATGTTTTGTATAGTTCTGTCAATCACAAAGCAGTAGAATTAGTCTCTTCTACAATGATGCCATTCCTACTATTAAGAGCATCAGAAACACCTGAAAAATTGGCATCAGACAGTCATGTTTAAGCATCATTTCCTGACCTGTCCTGTCCTATCTTGTCCTTTCCTATCTTATCCTCCACCATCCTGTCTCGTCGCATCCCACCACATCCTGTCCTCCTTTCTGTGTGTTCTCCTTTTCTATTCGCTCCAGTCTTGATCCAGTCTGATTCTTGGCCCCTGCTAACTGTGACCAGAATCATCCGGCACCATATTTGTCATTTCCTCTATCCAGTGACGTCCAGCACTTCCAGCTCCATTTACATGTCAAAGTTCTGTCCATAACTCTGAAATACTTTCATCCATGTGTCTGCTTTGCATGCTTGTGATATTTGTGAGGTGCATATGTGATTTGTGTGCGTGTGCATTGGAGGGGTCGTCCACATCTCTCCTCTGCACGGCTCTCAGTGAGGACCCTTTGATGTGCTTTTAGAATGGCCATACAGCTCTCTGCTTTACCTCTCGCTTGACAATTGTTTATTAGTTTTGAAACGGCTTTAGTGGACATCAGGCTCTTGAAGATCGAGAGTTTTAGAAATGGACAACTCACAACTCACCCAAACTCCGCCTTCAGGGCAGGAACCTGGACGGAGACTCGCAGAGATTGTAGGAGGGCGAGAGGAGACCCAAGGACTGCTGATATGGGGATGGTGTTCTCAGAAGACAGATGCTGTGAAGGTTTCGGGTTTTAGTGCAGGGTTGGGCACAAAATCTAGAATTGAAGAACAGGCTCGTTTTATTTCATGAGACAATTTGAATTAAATTGGCCACACCCCACAGATGATATGAAATGAAATAAGCATGGCAGCACGTGGAATTTACAATAGTGAAATTTATATAATGGATTTTTTTAACAAAATGCAACAGTCAGAAATTTAATTAGATAGATTTAGGGCAAAACAAAACAATAACATAAGTAAATTTAACTGAATTAGACTATTTATTTCTTTAATATTTTTGCCTCAGTCAACTGATTTTTTTAACTGAAGTTGTTTCTTTAAACCAAAAGCATTTTACACCACCACAAAAAAAGTTCTGCATCCTGTTCTTCTACTGTAAACAAAAGTTAATTTATTAAATATTGTAGCATAAAGTGGATATAAATTAAATAGGTGGTGTTTCAAATATTGTTTATTAATATCACCGAATGTTTCTGGAAATACTCCATATGCTGTGCGTCGTTCATAATAAAAATTAAAATATTAAAGTATCTACTTTACTCTTCGAAGTCCGTTTTGATTCTTTTTCCTTAAATTTAAATTACAATCCTATTTGCTGCCTTCATTCAAATTCAGGTACTGAATTCTTAATCTAATTCTAAATGGTTTCATGTTGGAGTGAGATGGTCACAGAAGAAAGTGAACGAGAGGAGCGAGACCACCCTGGTGCTTAAGAGCTCATTGTGTGTGAGATTTATAGCAATGGTTACTGGTTGTGAGAGGTCTTTGAGAGACCCGTGGAAGGGCTGAGAGAGCTCTGTATAAACGCCTCAAGAGCATTATTAAAGGGTCCTGTATGTACTAGGACGTCCTGGGCACATCTCTGTCACTGGCTGATTTTACTGTCTGTTTTAAAATGGTTTATAATCCAATATTTAATTTGATAATCTAATGCTCTTTGTTTTTGACATTTTTGTCCCATTTGTACTTTTTAAGTAACAGAGAAATTATTTTAAGAAGAAGTCACTATCATTTTATATGTTTGTTTACTTTTGTTTTTCTGGTTTTCCTGTCTCTCATCTCTGAGACCGAATGATGTCATACTTTCATTTCTGTATGGGTTAAAAAACTAAACCACATCCCTTAGTTCTGACAGCTATTTTATATATATTCTGAATACAGACACTATTTCCTGTGGTTAAAACAGTCATACTGAAATAACAATGCTATTAATAATTAGGAGGAGTAACTTCAAATTGCTATTACTAAAATTACACCTACCAAATGTATGTTGTCGCTGGTTTTCTACAATCAGGAAATATCAACAACTGTTTTGCAGCTGCAAGTGTTCCTGTAGCTCAGTTGATAGAACATTAAATTAGCAGCATGAAGGTTGTGGGTTCGATACCCAGGGGAACACGTAAACTGATAAACTGTGCTTTGGATAAAAGTATCTGACAAATGCGTAAACGTAAATACAAAGGAATTGATCACATGATTGGCTGTCATAAAAAAATCTGTACCATTTTTAGAAAAGTGTTTTTAAAGTTATTTGTGGTGAAAGAATACATAAGATAGAAAAATAAAAAGAGTGAAATGTTTCCAAAGCCCAAAGTGAAGAAAACATTTTTATCAAAAGTAAAACATAGTAATCTATATTTAGTCTCAGTGTTTGATTTGTTAGACATTTGGTCTAAGAAAGTCTTGGCCATGAAATGACAGATTATTCCAAATGTGATACTAGTATGAAAACCAGACAGTTTTAACATGTCTCTCTCAAGCCCCCATAATGGTTATTTCTTAAATCTATCTCTATGTGTCTCAGATTTTATGCAGGCACCTGTCATCGCATTAATTCTTTTACAGAGAAAAACAAAATCAGGGTTTTAAACTCTATTTAGACAAACCACATTTGATTTGATTCGGTTTATCAAACCTCATTTAAAATAAATTAATTAATTGTCATTTTTTAATTGGCATAATTTGTCATTCTGGTGGACAATTAAATTTTCTGAAGGTGAAGGTTACCTCAAGAGTTTTAGGAAGGACTTTTAAGCTTCGAACAGTATTTCAAGTGAATTCTGTGAAGTGATTTGAGTGTGCCTCAAGATAAACAGTGTTTTATATTGATTGTAGATTAATAATCCACATTCAGCAATTTCTCCAGAACCAGTTTTCACAACATTTTTCACATCTTATTCCCAAGAGTCAAAGAGTTACTGAGAGTTCAGCTCATTCATCTTTCAAATAAGGAGAGATTCCTAGCAAACTGGTCTAATCTGCTTTTGTCATAACTATCCTTTTTCTCTCGCTGCTTGGGTTGTGATACGGTCTCTCAGTCAGCCTGAGTCTTATCGCTGTGTATAAAGGGTAAGAAAACACTGAGATGTTTGGTTTCTAATAGGCCTGTGTGGTGTAATTGGCTAATTGCTTTATTTTTCTCTGAAGGGTTCTGTGTTTTGTCATGGGGGCAGGAGGCCATAAACACATATGATCATCTCTCTCACTGTCAAGGCATCCCGAGCTGCGATTGGCTGAGGGCTGAACTGGCACCGTCGTCTATTGGCTGGGCTGAGGATGAATGGCCGTGCTGACATCCAATGGGGCCAGTCGAGGGTGAGCTGAGTGAGATATGGGTCTGCACATTCTTGAGCACTAATCAAATCTTATGAGCTTTCACTGATGGCTGTGTGTTATGTTTGTTGATTTCCCAACATTAGTCTCACAATGTGCCCATGATCTTGTGTATTAGTGTGTTTCTGCGTGTGTGCATGAGAGAGAGAGAGAAAGTGTGTGTATGTGTGAAAGAGAGGGAGAGATGAAGCATATTCATAGACATCTGTATAAATCCTCATTGTGTAAGTACAAGGGGGGGGGGTTAGTCAGCGAGTAAACCAGCCTGTTTCTAGAGTTCAAATGCAGGAGGAAAACAGACATGCCTCAAAATGCTTTAAACACACACACACACACAACCTTAAACACACAGTAATACTTCTCATCTTCAACAATTTCGTAAATGTGGCCCTTACAATTATAGCCAAACCTGTATATACACACACATACACGCATACAGACATTTTGTAGTGAGTTAATAAAGTTTATATTGAAGAGGTTCTGGGGTCAAAGGTCACATGCTGCCCTCTGCTCAGCCTCCCTTCAGCACTCCATCTAGTGCTCCAACAGGAGTGCCAAAAATATTCTGTGATGGATGCACATCTGAGCTTTACCCTCACTCCCTTTCTGTCTCTCTCTTTCTCTCTGTCTCTCTCCATCTCGCTTTCTCTGCTCATCAGGCCGTCTCTCGTTATCTATATTAATCCAGACGAAGATGGATATGGACAGTTCCTCTCTTACCATTCTTTAATGTCCTGACTGAGACCTGACTGTTTTACATTACCTGTTGAAGCGTTATTCATGTCCACAGTGAAAAGTGTTATTTTTCTACAGCTGTTGTATCCTTCATCTTTATTAACAGTGCCAGTCGTCACACAAATGGCAACATTGAGAGAGAGAGAGAAAGAAAGAGAAAGAGAGATAAGAAAAATAAAGCACTTTCTTCACAAGATTTTCAGTGAATAATGACGAAAAGTTTTCTTTGTTCCTTACTCGAAGCTTTTTGTGAATGTAATATAGTGCATAAGATATATGGACTACTTTTTACTCTTTTTGTAATTTTAAAGTTGCTTTTGTTTGTGTATCTAGCATTTCCATTTATATATGGAAAACAAATCTCATTGTTCTGGGAGGAGCTCTCCTTCTGACACACATGACTACAGAAAGACGACATGTCTGGAGGTCTGCTGGGTGGAGGTGGACAGTTATGTTTGTCGTGTGTGTAGCAGACACAACGCGTGGGACACAGGAATCAAGAGGGGGTGTTTTTGAGCTCTGTTTTAGTCAGCTTCCTCTCTGTGCCACAGAACTTCCTGTGTCGGTTCCGTTAAAAGGAGACCCACTGGCTTCCCACCTCCGCCCCCGAGCCAGAACATGTGAGGTGCCCGTCTTGCCTGTCTCAAGTCATGGCCACCTTCCAAACTCAATTCTCTCCCTTTGCACTTTGTAGAGTAGTCAGTATTTGTCTACAGGGTGTAACTCTTATTAATGTGGCCACTTCAGCGTGTTAAACTCTTAAACTAGAGAGAGAGGTTAGGGTACCAATAATGCATCGCAAGCTGGGTAAACATTTATCACACAGACGCATTCATACGCTTAACACCTAAGCACAGCTTTTGCCACTTAGACTGAAGGGCAAATAGAGACTGTCTGGAACAGGGAGGTCACATGACCTGAAACACTGACTTGTGCCGAAGCGTATGACAGAATAAAATATTTTAAAATCTATTGCATGTCCAAACAAACATTCTAATGGTTTAGGATATGAACTTACACATATGATGAAATATATCTGTTTATGCTATGGTCATTTTCCATCATTGAATCTCTGTGTTGAGATTGTTATTTAGAGAGTGGAAACCAAAGCCCCTCCTTTACAGACTCTGGCTCTGTGTCTTTCTTTCTTTCTAGTTAGATGTTGTTGTAACTGGAGTCTTTGGGTGGGCTTGGACAGTATCAGGTCTTCGACTGACCGACTCCATCATGTTGTGTACTGGCAACACTACAGACAGATGAGAAAGACATGTTCATTCTTTTACTCTATAGCAGAACACATCCCCTTAAACAGAAACTATCCTGGTTTCCATCTCACTCCTGGCACCAGATTCGAGGACACATGTTGTCGAGTTTATCAAAAGTAGTTTAAGACCAGAAATGACATCCTGTGTGAAATAATGTATTGCTTTCCATGATGAATGTGTGAATGTATCTGTGAGAAGGTGTTTGTTTAAATTTAGCTTCTCTTCAGTGTTCGCTGCGATAAAAATATTGAGACACACTCATTTTTAGTTTATACTGGCCATATGTTTTGTTTGATTTTAATGTGATTGCGAGGAAGCCTGACAGGTGAACTTCTACAGAGATAAATCCCACAGTGCCCTCTAGTGACTAACTTTAAAGCTGCAGAGACGCTTGCTCATAATGCGAGCCTATTAAAGGCCGTTCCGTGCATGTAGCCGATGTTGTTTTATCCCGCAGAATTTTTTTAAAGCACAAATATTGTAAATATTTAATTATCAAAGTCTTGCCACGCACTGAGAAAACTACAAATTTTGAATGATTTGCATTTGATCTGCAGTTTATAGCCAAAGTTACGTCGCTATATTCAAAAACACGTGACCCATTGTTTTTTCACGTGAGTTACTGGAGTTACAGTTTAATGGGGCCAAGCTTGTTCCTGTGGCGTTAGATATTTTTTGAGTTACACAAACATTTATGCAGCAGTATTTTGTAAAGAGGGATTCACCATGTCTTGTAAATCTGTCTCATTCTTTGAAGTCTTATCTCGCCCATGACATTGATCGTAGTGCTGGAGCGTTCCTTTGGAATCCCAGTCATTTAAATGTATGTGTGTGTGCGTGTGTGCGTGTGCGTGCGTGTGTGTGTGTATGATCTGGATATTCACAACGTTATGCGGGCCAAATGTCCCCACAAGTATAGTAATACTGGTAAATTTTGAATGTTGAGACGTTTTTGGTCCCCGTGAGAAATAATAAATATATTATTATAAATCTATATATAAATTATAAATCATATTATTTATATCTTATAAATCTTACAGAAAGATGTAAAAAATTGTATTGTATTGTAAAAATCTAAAATAGCAAATTTTCTGTGAGGGTTAGGTTTGGGGTTAGTGTAGGGGGATAGAATACACAGTTTCTAAAGCCATTACACCTACAGAATGTCCCCGTAAAGCATGAAAACCCAGAATGGGTAATTATTGAAAATATAGATTAATGAAGGCCTGTATAAAAGAGTTATATATATTTAAATATATATATTTCATCACAATCTCTTACACGATTAATTGTCATGCATCTGCTTGTCCCTGGTGTTAGAAAGGTGACATTACTGCCCCCAGTGGACGAGAAGTGAACTACATCCGTGAGCGCTTAAAATAGATTTTGATTAACAAGATTTTAAGCTTTGCTTCACGAACCCAGACAAACCAGTTTGCACAGATCTATCATCATTCATGCTCTAAAAAGTGTCACGTGCTCTTTCTGGCCCTCTAAAAATGATCGAAGCCATATGTGGTCTGCAACAAGTTTTGATTTGCAACAAGTTCTGATTTGTTGCAGTTTGTTATAAGTAGCAAAATGAGATGTTATTATATTTATACATAACTGACAGTCCTCTCATCTTCTGTGTCTGCTCAATGGGTTGTAAACCCAAATCTGTCTGAGCTGGTTTGTCTAGTCCTGTGGTATCAGGAACCTCATGTAACTGACAGATATAATCATAATCTGCAGATTCCTGGTCTCACTGTCTCTTTAAGACGCATTACATATTACCCTATAGTTCATCTTGAAAGGTTTTGCATGCTACACTAGAACTGTGATAACTGTGATGTCACATCTAACATACATACTGGTGTATACAGGATGGTGAAGTATTAGTAACTTATTGTTTTTAATGGGCTCATTCTAGAGAGAATTTGATTGGACAAAGTGTCTTAAAGGGGTCATCAATATTTTTGGTCAATTTTCCCAGAAGAGAGAGACATTTTTATATATCTGTTAAAGGGTAATTTCAATATTTAAGGATACGCAAATATGAAAGTGGCTTCAAAACTAACAATCATGACATAAGGACCACAAAAATACACACTGGTTTGATTGTCTTTAAAATACCTTGTCAGAATAGGTTTGGGGTTCAGTTTGATATGCTTTGCACTCACAGACTGTACACTGTACAGATGTACCAAGATGCCCTGCAACTAATATAATGAGATACCCCCAAAAACTGTGATGTCACAAGACCCGATCGCCATTCATTACATGTTTTGCAATCTGTTATATATAATTCATATAGATTATTTAGAAAAAAGATTCCTAATATCATTATTTATTAACAACATATCTCCAAATACATAAAAAAATACTTCCTAAATTTCAAATGTCTCTCAGAACGGTATTTACACGGCAAATTCAAGGCCGTGCCACTGCAAAACAGCCAGTAAATGCATGTTTCGTTCTTTTAGATTAACAGAGCCAATCAAAGCACAATAAAGCGGCTTTGTGTGAGTAAAGGTTCTCTATATCCTACTACGTTTTTTTTTGTTTGTGGCCGGGCAGGTTTAGTGGGATTTCAGCAGGACCGGTTTATCCAGGAGAGAACTGGTGCCTGTGTGCTCCCGCGAGGAACTGCTCAGACCTGTTCTCCTCGTCAGAAGGGAGGAGAAGGAGGGTGCTGGAGGGTGCTGGGGAAGGAGGAGGAGAGCAGCGCTGGGCGTATGAAAACTCTATTTTGTTCCCTATCTTTTCCTATCCGGTGTGCGTGTTTGGGGGGATTCAAAAGGACAGCGTTTTGATAAAGAGACAGCGTCGCGTGATTGGCAGGTGACGTGATTGACATCTCTCGGCTGGGGCATCCGCTGTCCACGAGGTGGCACGAGGTGAGTGAGGCAATAGTTTGAACTGTGAGAGTTAAACCGATGGTCAGCAGATTGACGTTTGTATCAGCTCAACAATTGGTCTGTGTATCCCATCATGCTGAGCTTTTATTGTATGGTGGGATGTATCGAACGTTTATTGTAACATAGTGCATGATCTTCTGCACACGTGTGTCCAAATGAAAGATTATCATTTATCATTCAAGCTATTTCAGATCAAGGGTGTGGTGGCGTATTTGTTTGGCTGTATTATTTAATGCAGTGACCTGACATTATCTGTTCATAGTCTTGTGGTTTATGTTACAACCGCACCTGTTTCTTTTACATGTTTATTGTTTTTTCATATTTTCATATTTATGTAAATATTTCAAATGTTGTTAATGTTCACCACTGTTTATGTAAAATACAACGTTTAGGTAAATTTAAGGAAGAAACTAGTTGTCAGCAGAATTATTTGCATTATGTGTGTTGAAACGATAAACTAAAAGTGCATGTTTACAAATGTTAATGCTGTCCTCTCTCGCTTGGTTTTTGTCTGTCCCTGGCTTTTAAATTTTCACTGATTTCCATGCGTTTGGTTAGAAGTTTAGTTTTAACTGGAAATACCCCGGAGTGTTAAATCAAGACCTTAATACAGGTCTCTTAAAACATCCAGAATGCAACTGCTTTTTTAACTGCCAAAAAACAACAACCTAACAAAATCATAAGCAGTGTGATTGCGCAATATCAAGCAGGCATATTTTCCCATGTATTTTATTATTATGCCCCAAGCATGCCTTACTGTCTCTGTCTGTCTGTATGTCCAGCAACCCCTCTAGTTTTGTATGCTGTGTATTAAATAAAAATTATGTCTGCAATAAGACCTATTAGGACACAATATATGAATTCTGACCCAGATGTCAAGGTCAGAGGTCAGAGCTGATCCAACTGCTCCTATAGTAAATCTATAAAGTACATTTGATAAATGATATTTATGAATGGAACTCAAAATTGCAAAGTGGCTTTGCAAAGTCAGCACAAGCGTGCAGGTTTATAACAAGTCAGTGTGTGTGTGTGTGTGAGATGTGTGTGAAAAGTAAATTTCACAGTTCTGATAGACAGGTTCCCTCTTGTACTCACCGCTGTAACGTTAGCTAACGTATCCTGACACGCAGAGAGAGTTTGGCAGCGGGCGAAATCACACAGATGAAAATGCAAAAAAAATTGCATCGGGGGGTGTGGGGGGGGTAACCACACCCTCGGTAGCATGCTGTATCTCCTCGGGTGAAAGTCTTGCAGACAGTTCTGAACTTCAAGTGCCAGAAAAGCTCATTTAAATGAGCTGTTCTAACCAGATGTTCCTGTGTTGCCTCTGAATTACCTCATTAAGACATAAAACAGTCTTCTTGGAAAATGTGTTAATACGTACCTGCAGCTAACAGTTAACAGTTAAGCAGCTGTATGGAAGAAGCATTTGTTTCCAGTCAAATTGTCGTCAGCACATTGATTTGCCCAAAGCTAAAGTAAGTGCCCGTTCTGGCTTAATCGGCATTAACGTAGCGCTTTGTAAAACTGGATCTGCAGTATGTGATTAGGCTGTTAATTCATACATAGAGTAGAGAGATTGTAAATTTCAGGTTTTAGGTTCCTGGTGAAGATTTCAAAGTTTTAGGTCAACACAGTCACTTATGAGGCAAAGATCTGTGCAGATAACACTAAAGATATATCTTTATACATATATACAGTATATATATATATGTATATATATATATATGTATGTATTTATCTTTAGATATGTCACATATTTAAGAGTTTAAAAGAATCTTATTATAACATTGTCTGTCCTAAAGTTGCTTACTCCCATTAATATCACACTATAATGGTCCAAAATAAACTTCCTGGTCCTGTTTGTCATTATAAGTGCCAGCACATAAACCCATGCTGTGAAAATGCTATCGCTCCCTATTCCGTACTCTCTCTCTTTCACACACACACACACACACACACACACGCACACAAACACATATACACAAAGTTAGGCCTGCGGTGCTCACCTGGGAAAACCAGTTTGTCAAGGCAAGGTTTTAATAGCTTTGTTATATATGAGCTCAGAAATTCAGGCTCATTTTTTAGCGGGGCAACAGTAGAATTCAAGGTGCTTTCAACAGTACCATTAAACTGAGTGAATCTGTATCTTCTTATGAATCTGTATCCTTGTCATTGTTTGTCTGTTTTGTTCCCATCCCCTCCCTCCCTCTTTAACTCACTTTCTTCTCTCTCCCTCTGTCTCTCTTTCTCACTCCCTCCTTCCCACTGTGCTTGTGTTAGAAAGAAGAATCAAGTGGCAGGTGTGTAGAAACACCAACACGGCCATGGAGAGCTTCTCTGAGCTTCTGCAGAAATTGCGAGAGATCCATGAACATGAGTTAGAAGGTAAGAAGCCTGCGACATACGTGCTCGCAATACATGTGCCACCAAAGTCATTCAGTTTTGGTTTTGATCAGCCTAGGCTGGGACTCCACCAAGGCATGTGTGACTGTATTGCTGACACAACTACTAATGCATTTAGTTATATTAATAAATTCAATGCATTGTTACATTAAAAGAATGTTGCTGATTCAATACTGATTCAACACTGATTCAATAGCTGCCTGTTTGATAAGTAATGGGCACCTACTGTAGAATGGAACACTAGGCAAGTAGTAGTTTCATATGGAGCAAAACAGTAGCCCAAATGCTAAAACAGTAGCCCAACTGCTAAAGCAACAATGTAAAGAGATTTACATCTTGAATTGTTGTACTTAAGAATTCATTTACCTGCTAACAATATATACGCACCTAACTTGTTATGTGTCGCTGTAAACATGATTTTTGTTTCCAAAAGCTGAAGGACGAGTTAACAGAGAGAATTGACAGCATGTCACAGATGCTGTCGATAGAGTTCAACTTGTATTGAACCCAGAACATTCCTTTAATGTTACTGAGAATGAAGTCCTAAATTAGAGGCAACAACAAAAAAATATATAAAATGTTTTGCCATAAAGATTTTATAAAGCTTTTTGTAAGGATGTGACTAGATGGTACTTACTAGGTTACTAGGCGTATATTACTGTATGAGCCTGACTTGATGTTTGGTTGTTACGTTACTTGGTCTGACAAGGATAAGCTTTAAAAACGATGTAGTTTTTCTACACTATGAATGTGTGTTTGACCTCCTCTCCCTTTTTCTGTCTCTGTACAGGATGGCAGGAGAAAGTGCTAGAACTGACAAATAAAAGGAATATGTAAGTATAAAAATTGTGTGTGTAATATGTAAAGTATAAAAATATGTAAATATAAAAAGATGTATCAATCCATAGCAGTTAAACAACTACATTAAACATCCATTAAACAACTAAGCTTGACAAGTACAGTATTGACTGTAACGAATGTTGTGTGTGTGTTGTGATGCAGTGATACAAAGCGTATGGAGGAACTTTACAACAGGAACCAGCAGCTAAAAGAACAGCAACGGATTCTTACTGAAAACATCAAACAGCTGGAAAACAGGTGTGTGTGTGTGTGTGTGTGTGTGTGTGTAAGCACAGTCTTCAACTGAATCTCATCTACCATTGGCCACACTGTTGTGTGTTGATTGTCAGGTTGCGAGCCGGGTTGTGTGACAGATGTACAGTCACTCAGGATGTGGCTAAAAAAAGACTGCAGGAATATGAAAACTCTCATCTGCAGAGCTTACAGCATATGTCTCTACTGGGTGAGCTATAAACTGACCTGCAAAACACATATGCAACACCAGTACAATACAACACCTCTTTAAACCTGCAATAAAGAGAACGTTATAGAATTACAAATTGAATTGAAAATAAAGAAATATTTAAATTTCAACAGCTACTCAATCACTAATAAACTATAATTACATTTGTGACACTGGCCATGTTAAATATTTTGTACCGAAGTTGAATGTTGTCAAGCAGGGGACAACCTTGCCAAAAATTTAATGACATTTTTCAATTACAATTTTTACGTTTTTATTCAAATTATTACACAGATAATATAGTGTTTAATAAAGTGAGTTGTATAAGATGACAAAAATGTGAAATAGAAGCATTTTCACTAATGGTCTCAGCAGGGGCGCCGCTCGCAATTTTGGGCCCTATGACAAAATATGAGGTTGGGCCCCCCTAGTAGTGTTATTACTAATAAAGCAGATCTCTGGGGGCCCCTAAAGGGCATGGGCCCCTAGAATTGTCCCAACTTTCCCCCCCTTAGCGGCGCCCCTGGGTCTCAAACCTGGGTGTTTTCCAGAAACCTTTTTTGTTATGCTAATTGCCAGTCTCTTCATATCCTGACAGCAATCCCTAGGTGAAGTGGTTTATATTTATGTAAATATATATCTTGTGAAGATGATGCACGGCCATAAAATGTTCATCCAATCCTTGCATTAGGTCCAAATGCAATGATACAATATCCTACTTGCCTGTCAAACTATGTATTTGCATACCTCTGCTCACAGTTGGATGAGGCGTGGCTTTAGAGAGTGCTCTGGCAGGAGCTTATAAAGCTAGCTTATAAAGCTAGTTTGGTATTGCTAGCCTCTCCAAAATAGCCTATCCTACCTTTAAAGTAAAGTATGCGAAAATGTTACGAAATGCTACAAAACCACAGTGTCGGCCAGTCTTCCTTTGCAATATTAACTGCTTTCATGTCTCAACAGCTAGGTCACAGTTATATGAATATTAACAATATTTCCTGTTTGTTCACTGCTGCAGTGACTGAGATGAATGCATTAAAGAAAGAAAATGACAGATTGAAAGAGGAGGTGAAGAGCCTGAGGGAACGAACAAAGTCAGTGGAGCATGTTATTTTTCCAAAAGTGTTTCATGTAGTTTATCATGAGTAATTACATTGTCCTAATTTACTATCACTGTACGATACTACCAAACATAATCAAGTAGCTTGTGGTTAAGGCTGATTTGAGGGCTATAGTGCAATGTATCGTACAGTATATCTTTGGAATAGCTCATATTTGTCACGGAATAGTCATGCATGAGAATACAGACACGCCTTGTTAACCTTGTAGTGGGCAGAATGGTCTTTCAGAGGACGCAAATGCCCCAGAAATCAAGCTGTCACCTGACACAGCAGCGGCAGCTGTGACTCTACTGACCTCAAGGATGAAGTCTAGCCAGCCACCACCAGGGGACGCCACTGTACTTGCTGCCACTGTCAAACGGGAGACAGAAAACAGTCCAACTGATAGCCTGGGTAAGTTAGAACAGAGAATAATTAAATTTAACAGGCAATCCTTTAGTTTCAATAATACATTATATATTGTTATATATAATACATTATATATGTTCACAGTTCCAGTCTTTTTGAAAAAAGAAGTACCAACATTTTGAAAACACCTAGTTATTGTATATGAATATTAATTTATATTCATATGAATAAAAAGTAATCAAAACTATAGAATAACACACATGTAAGTATAGGAAATATGATCAAAAATAGAAAACAAGTCAAAGGTATCTAATATTTTAACTTTGTAATTTTTGTAAAGAATGTTATAAAAACGTTATATTGTAGCAGTACAAATATCCACAGCCATACTCACATCACATGTGCTTTATTCTGTACAGAGAAATCTTCTGAACACAAACTTATGCAAGGCTGGGCAAGAGCATTTTCATTTGTAAGAAATATTGTGTCTTTACAATGTTCTTTTTAAATTAATATTCTTTTAAAATATAATTCAATTGATTCGAAAATATTTTCTATTCTTTTCTCCATTGTTTGCTAAAATATGTGTGTCACTTTCTCAGGAGTCCAACAAGCCCACAATGTATGGAGCAGAAAGGAGGTGAGAGAAACAAATAGATGCATTTACAATGTAAACAGACAAAGGTCTTACATTCTGAATCTTCTTCTATATCCACAGATCTGCCAGTGTGGAATCAGTGGAACATCCCCCTCTATCTCCTTCACTTTCATCTGCTCTTGGTCTACTGAAGAGCAATTCTGTTTTCTCGTCTGCTGCCCCTGAGGAACGTAGTAACCGGCAACAAATCCATGCTCCTGTTCCCTTCCGGCCACTTCCGATCCAAACTGGTCGCCTCCCCTGGTCACTCTCAGAATCCACTGACTGGGTAACGATAGCAGCAGCACCCACCTCTGGTGTAACTAGCGGTATAGCAGTTCACCCAAGCCAAACCCAAATTCCAAACTCAAATATCCTGCGTTTCCCTAAACTGGTCCCTCCACTGAACGGCCTCTTGTCTCGCGCACGTGGCCCGAGCCCCAGCAGCCTGCGGCCTTGTTCAGATCGGCCCTTACGCAGAAGCCTCTCAGAACACATTGAGAGTAGAGAGAAAAGAGTGGCAGTAGGGGAGGCGGTTACAGCGCCGCCCCAGTGGAGGGTTTCGACAGCGCAGCCGGAGAGAATTTTCGGAGAGAACCTTAGAGAGGAAGAGGGGGAAGCACCATTGGACCTTTCTGAGTCAGGACGCTCCAAAAGCAAAGTAAAAACACAGACTGACACATCATCGTCTTCATCCTCCTCACCACCTGCTCCACTTTCCTCATCCTCTCAGTACCCATCAAGCCCTCAGAGTGACCAGCAGACAGCAGACACACATACACAGGTAAGTAGGCTTTACAAAGGACTAGCACAGTGTAATTCACGATATTTAATTTTTGCCCTAATAGATATGGGTTTAGAGACCATTTTAATTCATATACAAATTAATTGTACTACTAATTTAATTGGACATTTTGCAACAAAAAATAAACACAGCAGTACCAAATTACCACATCAGTACAAAATTAACTAGTGAAGGCAAAATTAAATAAACGTACACTTCCATTATACGTTCATAAACGTTTTGTATTAACGGTTAATATGCATTTGTGCGTTTATAAGTTTGCTATTTATAGTGACTGTGATCTTGGGCTCACAGGAGGAAGTAACACAGGAAAGATGTAAAGAACAGAAAGAGGTAAAGGAAAATGAAACCTTCCCTGCGGCTGAAACATCTGTCAACCCAGACAACAAGAAAATGTCATCAGTTACCATTTCTATCCAACCAGGTGAAGCTTTACCCTCATTGGTCTATTTAAATGGGCTATGCTGTGATATGCTCATTTGGGTTACATGTATATGTCTGCTTTGTCTTCCAGTGTTTATGGAGTCGCTTAAACCTGGAGGACAGGTAAAACATCCCGTATAGAATGAATAACTAATCTTGGATGTTCTGAGATCAGTTATAACCTCTGATTTATTATGTAATATACATACCAGATGGTAAAGTTTGCTGATCCTGGGAGCAGACCAACGGAGCAAGAGGAAAAGGAGAACAATGACCATGAAGCAAGGAGAAAACGACCAGGGCAGGACACTGATTGTAAGAGTGCATTATTTTTTTCATTTGTGCTTCACAAATTATAAACGTAGTATCTTCTGAAATGCACTTTTAAAACTTTAAAATCATTTCCCTGGCGTAGCTCTTTTCCAGCAGTCACTAAAGGTGAAGAAATTACGGCTAAACAGGGGAAGTCCAGGGAACAACCATGCAGAACCAGAGCAAGAATGAAGGTCTATTAATCTATGTATCTATCTATCTGTCTGGCTGTCTGTCTCTATCTAAGCTATGTATAATTTTAGCATAAAACTGCTTGTCAATTTTTTGTTGAGCATCGGTCAGTCAGAGGGTGATTGTGTATGAATCTCTTCAGTATATGATGGACGTTTTGTAAATACACAATCACATGACAAGTCAAAACCGTACACATTTTGCTACAGTAGGATAGCAACACAAACTGACACATCTTGCCCCACTCCCCCACTACACCAAAATAAATTTGAATCTAGTGTTTCCTTTTTGGTATTTGATTTGAACCTGACAAGAATAAATGTTTCAGAATGGCCCGTCAGCACTGAAATACAACTGAATTTTGATGCTTCATTGGGTAGATTTTCCAGCAGTCATTGGCTGAACCAAAACAGGAAGTCAGTAACTGCTGTCTTTACTGACAATGAGGCCATCAATGAACTATTAACCGAATATTCTTTTAATTTTAGGAGTTTTAGCTTTTCGTCCATATCATGAATCATGAATGTACATATACTTGTTATACTTTGGTTTTCTTGCTTTAAATGTTAAATGCCATTTTAACGCCTGTGCAGTTTGTTTTCACTCTCTCTTTCTTGTATAAGCTGTCATCTATTTTTGTTCAAGCACTATGTCCTGCTTCTTGTAGATGTAACAAAAAAACCTCTGCTTCCCCTTTTGCGTTTTCTGTGATGGTAAGCATATGTTTTGTAATCGTGAATTTTCCTCTTGCAGCTGTAGATGCTGTGAAAATGCAAAAGGAGGAAGGATAAAACTGTGAATAGAATCATATTTAAATTCATTCTTTTTCTAGGCTTATACCGTTGTATTGTATTGCAGTCTAACTATTTTAAAAGCCAGACTAAAGAGCTGGTTCTGAGTTTCCTAAAACTCACTTTTTTTGTTACAAAGTGGACATATAATTGATGGAGGTTTAATAGTTTGCCAAGCCATCCAGCACTTTTAAAACTTGAAATTTGAATTTTGTTTTTAAAACATTTAAAAATATTTTTATTCATGTTTATTGCAATAAATAAATAAACAAACCACCTTAACTGATGGCTGTGTGAGACTGCCACAGGTTATACTCTGTGTGATTGGGGTTTAACACAGAGTACAGAACACTTCCTGTGATTGGTTACAGTGTTACAGGAAGACGGGAAATCATGAGAAACACAACTCTGCTGGTGGCTGCTGCTTCATTTGAATCATTTTGCTTTTCTGATCCTATCACCACAAAACAATCATCGCTGATTATAATCATACTCCCACAGCCACTTGCTTTTGAATCAGTGAGTATAGAGGTATAAATTCTTATAGAAACCCTGAATAAGGCGACAGTATTCTAATATAAATGTTGTACATATTTCATGCAGAAACAAAATAAACTTGTGTGCCAAATGTTAAATGTGTACATTTTTGATATACATTATTTACAATTGCTTAGTAGTTAAAAATTATTATATAAAGTGTACAGTTTCCTCTTTCTGTATAAAGTATTTGCATACACATGTTGTAGGAAGTTGTTTTGCCATTGTGTTTCATGAGTTAATACGGATAGTGTATAGTGTAATATGTAATAGGGGAATTAAAGGTCACTGTTTTCAAGTCTTTGTAACTTATTTAAGGTTAACATAGACAAAACTGTGTGTGTGTGTGTGTATGTGTGTTTGTTTGTCTGTTTCCAAGACATCTGTGTCTTTATGTGTGATTATGTTTGCACGAACACACAGATCTGTCTTCTAATCTCTCTTGTCTACATCGTTTGTTACCTGCTTTTTTATTATTATTATTATTATTTATTGTTATTTCATAATGTGTAGATATTTGTTTCACAGAATTTAAGGTATAAAAATGTCATTTACAAGACATTGTTCTCAGCTGACCACAGGGGTCCCACAGGGATCAGTTCTTGCTCCTATTCTCTTCTCAATACACACAGCTTCTCTAGGTGCAGTCATTAAAGCACATGGCCTCTCAAACCACTGCTACACAGATGACACACAGCTTTACCCTCCATTTCAGCCGGATGACCCCACCATCACCGCACGACTTGTCTTTTAGACATCTCAGCCTGAATGGAAAAAAAATGGCACCTTCAGTTTAACCTTAACAAGACAGAAATTCTGATAATCCCGGCCAACCCATCACTTCAATACAACTTCACACTTCAACTTGGTCCATCCACTCTTACACCTACTTGATCAGTTAGAAACCTCGGGGTGGTGTTTGATAACCAGCTAAAATTCACTTTGCACTTGCAACTATCTCTCGGTCATGCAGGTATGTGCACTACCAGGAAAATCAGACCTTCCTGTCCGAGCACGCAACACAGCTCCTAGTCCAAGCACTGGTAATATCAAGGTTGGACTCCTGCAATGCCCTTCTGGCTGGCCTTTCAGCCAATGCAACTAAACCCCTGCAAATGATTCAGAATGCTGGAGCACGTCTGGTCTACAATCAACCAAAAAGAGCCCATGTCACACCCCTACTGACCTTACTCCACTGGCTATCTGTAGCCGCCCGCATCCAATTTAAATCTCTGACACTTGCCTTTAGGACAGTCAAAACGCACCCGTGTCTCAAAACACACCTGTTTCACAGACATCTGACCAATTCCTAATGCTCTAATTCTCTTTTCTACAAAAAACTTCTGTTCATCATGTCTCTATTATAACTAAGATGTGGATGCAGAGGGTTCCATATGCAGCTCTTTATTAACAAGAATAATCAATAAACAGGCGAGGGTCGAATAACGGCGAACAGAGCAACACGGGCGAGACCAAATCAAAACGAGGTAACAGGCAAGAGTTGAGGCAGGCAGCAAACAATCGATAACAAAGTCCAAAGCAGAGGCAATGAAGTTAATATTCTGGCGAGGGTTCCCGCTGACGACCAGTAGGTGGCGGAGCGACGACCTCCTCCGTAACATCTAGTATGTACAATATCCACTTGTAAATGTAGTTTGTAGACTTGGCTTGTTGGTTCTTAGTTCTTAATGCTCTCATCGCTTGTAAGTCGCTTTGGATGAAAGCGTTTGCTAAATGAATAAATGTAACTGAAAATGTAGAAGTAAAGTTGCATATAAATTTAAACAACTTTTTGCAACTATTCCACGCACACAAAACCCCCTGGTTTCATAGTTTTGTATGAAGACTATTGCGCGGTTAGGACATGCGGATATTGACGCGAAATAGTCATGAAAGGTTTCCTCCGACTATCTTTGGTCTTTGACTGTGTCTCAATACTTACTAAGCCGCTTGTTTTGACAGTTGTTTTGGACGTCATAGGCAGGTGGCAACATTTGTATGTGTGTGCGCGCGTGTTTGAACGCAGCTAAGATACGCAAAATGTTGTCTAGGTAGGCAGCTCATTTGTTTTTTAAACACAGCCTTTAACTTCCTCTTGGACAGTAAGAGCGCTACAGCGCAATCTTTGTATCTGAGACGCTGGGGCGCGTCACTGTGATGGAGGAGCCGGTGTAAAGGGGCCAGAAATATTTTCTTCACCTCAGTCAATTGCCAGGATTTTGTGAATAGAAATATATTTTTAGTGACTTAGAACTGAAGTGGTAAGTTTGCTTAAAATATATACATTTTTCTTTCTTAGAGTTAAACGTGTAGACATTTGCTCGTTTCTTTAATGGTGAATGGCACGTTTCAGGTGAACTTTAAAATATTAATTTTCTATAAGAGGTTTTCTTCACCTAAAAAGTTCTTTACCAAAGTACAAAAAGTGTATAATATTAATATTTATTATCAATTCAATGTCTTTATGTTGATTTTAGGCTATTTTGGGGTTTGATAACAGACTTTTAGATGCATTTTTAAATTTGAATTGATTCTTTAATCATATAAATTTATTAGTCATTTATTAATTATTTTGACCTGTTCTTCACTCAGATTAATTTCTAAACTATGACATGACGCAGTTCCTTTGTTACCCTCTGCGTTGTGCGCTGCTTGTCACCTATTTTTGAGGAACCCATATCAATTTAACATAAAAGCAGACTTAGGTTTATATATATACTGATATGTACTTCCGTAGCTCACTATTGTTTAACAGAACAATAACGGAGGATCACATGTTAATATTTTGCTTCCTCATGTAAAATAAAACTTTTCAGTTACAAACCAGATTACTGATATGCATTAGTGTGGTCAAATGGATGGAGCCTTGATTCTCAGTCCTGCTCAGTTCACTGGAAAACGTGGAGGTGGATCCTTTGTGGTGTGTGGGACAAACAGTCTGGGTTTAGGATGGGCGACACTGTCAAAGCAAATGTGACAATCTCCTCAGGCTAAAATCCATTATCTTCTCTGAGTCGGAAGAAGGAAATGTACAAGAGATCAAGCCAACATTAAAAGGTTGGGACTGAACCAATGCCTGAGGGACCTCATAAAGAAATCTGTGAGGCTAATCATGTTTAAAACCCTTTGTAACCAAAATCAAAAGTATTGACTGTGTGGACAACTTTAAAGAGAAAACACAACATAGGATAACATGCGTAGGGAAATTACATATTTTTTCTACACATCACACAATTAGTTCTCAAAGCAAATTGTTCCCGCAGGAGTTAATGTCAAATAAAGCCCAGTGATGTTTAACAAACACTTCAATGGTAATAACAGCCTGTCCAGGACAAATAGATTGCCCATGCATATCAAATATAATATTTTGGTCATGGTTTTGTAGGGGAACATTTTAGGGGTGTAAATCATCAACACCAAAGGAGCTATGCACCTACACCATGACATTACAGTACACATGTGCTACCGCTGTCACTGTAATTTCGTTTGAATTTTGATTTTAAAACGATTTCTGCTCACTGCAGAAAGGCAGTTTAGAATGTGCTGCTTTCATTCTACTGTACTGACTGCGTAAATATTGTTTATTTTCTACAAATCTGTTGAGTATCGACTCGGTTCAGATACTTTGGGGTAAAAGGCAGGTCTGTGTATTTTGGCCGGTGAATTACTGCTTCATGTTCTGCATGTGGGGGTGTTAGGACCGGCTCATTTGAATGAGCTCTGAACATTAAGCCTCAATCAACCACAGTTTCCACTGAGTTGCTTCCGTGTGCAAGAGTGAAGTTAATGACAAACCCACAGACAAGTGTGAAACTAAACTACAGTCTACTAATGTGGAAGTCGGAGCAAGTTCTATTTTCACTGCTGCTACCGAGCATCTCTTTAAGTGTGATACATAAGATTTGGGTGTTTTCATCCTGTTAATTTGTTATCAGCTCTAAATATCAGTGGTGGAAACATTGAGCTGTCTTACAGCTTACTGCTTTCATGATTTCATAGTTCTGCATATGCAACCACCTAATTTGCAGAAATATATTCCCACATTTGTCTGTACTGTATACACTGTACACTCTATTTTAGGTAACAAACTGAAATAGGAAATAAGTTTAATAGGAACTCGGAGCAGCCCTTGTTTTGCATATTACTTACTGTTTTGGGTGCGCTGTTTCTATGAGCCTAAGAAATGAAAGTAGCACGGATTGTAAAATTGTATATACAATTGTATATACAATCTGTATATAAATTAGTGTGCTCTCTTTGTGGTTTATGCCTTCAGGGTTCACCATGGGCTGTGTGGGGTCCAAGCCAGAGCAAGATCCTTTTGGCAAGGCAGTGGGCCATGAAGACAGCCGCGGCCCATCAGGACATTATGTTAAAGACCCCACAGCAGGGTCCAAATCTGTGAGTAGAGGGCCCAGATCTCTGGTAAAGAGACCGAGCTGAATTTGCTGACACATTTTTTGTGTTATTTCAAGTGTGATTGCAGCAGAACAAGTGCTGCGTTGAGATGATTGTCAGAATGCGCACTTTGTTTTAGCACGTTGTGTGGCCTTTGTATACTTCTGGTTTCTAAGAGACTGAGTTGTGAATATCTTAAAACCTGGACAACATCAAAAAGACACCATCAATTCACAACCTATTTAGGACTGACCTGAAATATTTGTTTTACAATAACATGCATAACTTTTCTTCTAAACCTGTTTTCTGTTTTGACCATTTACAAATTTAAATATGCATCCTTTATCATGTGGTTCTGGTGTATAGCTGTCCAATTTACATAATGACCATACAATGAGAATGAAATGTCATTTTAAACTAATACCCTGTGCTTAGTTTCCTGGCTGCCCCAGGGAAGGGGAACTCTGCTCTAAAAGGGGAACTGAGACGTCTAGTCTAGTGTCTTGTTAGATAAAAGTCTCTGTCTGAAACATTCTCCCTTTTTTCCATCTGTAGGATAGAACCAACACACACCCAGCTTCTGGGACAGACGGTAAGTCACATTATAAATATGCAAAATTATTTTTGGTTCGACTCACACAGCACAGGCTAACCAAATAACCGTGTCAGTTCACTATAGAATGCGGTAACAGTATCATGCAGTCTGGTTATAGAATGCTGTCGTGCAGTTGTTGTTTATAACCAATACATGTGTGCACGGAACAATATTTAGCACTCTAAATTAGGACATTCCACTGAGAAACACATTTTTACCCTGATAAGATTGCAGCTGCACACAAGCAGTGTGTATATACTCACCATTGCTAACAAAATTCCTAGATTTAATGATTGTGGTAAATATTATTCATCCAAATTTTTCATCAGTTGAGCTACAGGTGGCGCTGTAGGTAGCAATGACAAGGTCGTGGTTGCGATTTCCTGGAAACATGAATTAATAAAATGTGTAGGATCAAACAGCATTAGCAAAGAGCGTGTGTGAGATTATTAAAACGAGGTTTGACGCCAGTTTTTGGTTTCAGAATTTTTGACTGTGGGATGTGTGATTCATGCTGTAACAGCCCTTCTGGTGCCCACAGGTTCAGAGAACATTGCAATAGCCCTGTATGACTATGAAGCTATGCATGAAGGTGACCTGGGGTTCAAAAAAGGTGACAGACTCAAGATCTTGCAGGAGTAAGTAGAAAGCCTTTTATTTTTATGTAAGGATTCATAAAACAATACAAATGAATTGACTGGTTGATCTTTAGGTCTGGAGAGTGGTGGAAAGCAGCTTTTCTCAGCACTGGTCAGGAAGGCTTTATTCCCAGTAACTATGTTGCCAAAGACACCCTGGAAACTGAAGAGTGAGTAAATATTTCTGTTATTGTCAGTAAACTAATAATGTAAGAACATCCATCTTGCTTTCAATGCTAGGTTCAAAAATATTTTAGTGAATATTTTTTAAACATAATGCAGCTAAAACATTATACATTGTTATATTGTACATGTATGTGTCTTCAGCTGGTTTTTTAAAGGAGTCAGTAGAAAGGACGCAGAGAGACAGCTGCTGGCCTCCGGAAATAAAACAGGATCCTTTATGATCAGAGACAGTGAGACCACAGCGGGTATGTCACAATCAGTCCCACAGAATAGTGTCAATGATTAACTGACAGGACTCTACACTTCTTCATTTAAACGTTTTAAATACAGCTATGTCCTCCTGGAGGGCCGGCGTTCTGCAGAGTTTAGCTCCAATCCCAGTCAAACACACCTGAACCAGCTAATCAAGGTTTTACTAGACAGACTAGAAACTTCTAAAGAATCTGTTGGGACAAGTTAAACTCTACAGAAAACTGGTCCTCCAGGAGCAGGATTGGGCACTTTGAAGAATCTAGAAGAATTAACTGTTTTCTTGTGTCAGGAATCAGTCATCAGTTTTACTCTAGCTGCAGATCTACCTAATCTTTGTCTGCATTTATTGATATCATCTGTAACCCCTCCCCTCAGGAAGCTACTCTCTGTCTGTCAGGGACAGCGACCCACCGTCAGGGGACACGGTGAAGCATTATAAGATTCGCACGCTAGATAATGGCGGTTTCTACATCTCCCCACGTATCACCTTTAACACCCTTCAGGATCTCGTCAACCACTACAAGAGTAAGAGTCAGACACACACAGATGCAGAATACTAGAATATATACACATTACGTAACCTTTCATTGGACCTCAGATATTTTGTTTCAAATAGACAAAAACTAATTGGATATCCAGTAGATCTTTCTAATAACTTCTTTGGGTCTCTACAGAACAGAGTGATGGACTGTGTCAATCACTCACCAGTCCCTGTATAAGTCCAAAACCCCAAAAACCTTGGGAGAAAGATGCCTGGGAGATCCCACGAGAGTCCCTCAAACTGGATAAGCGACTGGGAGCTGGTCAGTTTGGAGAGGTCTGGTTGGGTAAGATTCACACTGTTTTCTCATAATATCATTTATGTTTTAATATGCATTTCCTGTAAGTTAATGAAGTCATCTTTTAATTGGAAACTCTTTATGACATTCACATGAAGTTATCACATTTCGCCCAGAGCGAAATATTTATGTATCCAAATACTATTCAGGGCCACTGTATGTGCGTCACAACTTTTGTCACTGCTGGCTAATTTGTTTAAAATGAAAATAAACAATGCCAGTGAAATTTGTCTTGTTTTATATCGCAGCAACATACAATAAGCACACAAAGGTAGCAGTCAAGACTATGAAACCTGGCAGTATGTCTGTGGAGGCTTTCCTTATGGAGGCTAATTTAATGAAGTCTCTCCAGCACGACAAACTGGTCCGTCTTAATGCTGTGGTGACCAAAGAGGAACCCATATACATCATTACAGAGTTCATGGAGAAAGGTGTGTTTGACTCTCATGTGCATACAATGAAAATGGTTTCCTATATCTGTATTCACACTATGTGTGTGTGTGTGTGTGTTTAAAAAGGCAGTTTACTGGACTTCCTAAAAAGTGATGAAGGAAATCGAATCCAGTTGCCCAAACTCATTGACTTCTCTGCACAGGTGAGACAGACTGACATTTAGAAGGTCTCATAACATCACAGCAGGTATCTTCCTCCCCCATTATAGTCACATTTTCCCTTGATGTGGAAGACAGGTATTTTAATATTCAAATGTGATAACTGACAGGCAGCACAATTTGTGTATAGTGGTGTGTGTGTGTTTGTGTGTTAGGGTGTTTGTCTGAGAGAGTGGAGTCTACCATTAACATGATAATCTTGCTTCTTTGTCTATTCGCCACTGGTAAAGCGAAGATAACATCAGTTTGTACTTTTTAAAGTTTGCAAATTCTTTTTAATTGCACAATAAAGTAACACAGCTTTTTTGTAATCAGATGATGCGTTTCAAGATCAAAAAGAGGCTTGAACAAAAAGCAGTGTTGAAAGATTTATAATGAATAATGTGGCTGAACTATTAAAACACAATTGTAATTTGTTTTTTGAATGCAATGGTGCATGGTAGTGGCATTGCAAAAAGGGTGTGACACTGAATTTAAAGGAGGAAGTGAATTGCACACTTAACAAGACAGATGTGAATCTGGCCTGACTGATAAGCAGATACACACACACACATACACACAGACTCATTACAGCTTATCATACCACTACCGGCTCTCAGCCTCATGTTCTTTTGCAGTCAGTGACAAAAGCCTGTATATAGCCATCTTCAAATACCCTATGAGAGTACAAACCTGATTCTTTTTCAGTTCTATCTCTCTTTTCCTACCTGACTATAGATAGCAGAAGGCATGGCTTATATCGAACAGAGAAACTACATTCACCGGGACCTTCGAGCCGCCAACATCCTGGTCAATAAGAGTTTAGTGTGTAAGATAGCTGACTTTGGTCTCGCCCGTATTATAGAAGACAACGAATACACGGCCAGGGAAGGTTAGTATGACCGCCATGGCCTTGCAAAAAAGACATATACTTCAATTCATTTTATTAACATTAATACATAAATATTTTTGTCACCTTAGGTGCCAAGTTCCCCATTAAGTGGACCGCTCCAGAGGCCATAAACTATGGTTCCTTCACCATAAAATCTGATGTGTGGTCCTTTGGCATTCTGCTGAACGAAATCATCAGCTATGGTCGCACACCGTACCCAGGTCAGTGCTCTCCACTGTGCAGTGTGAATGTGCTAAAAGCTTCATTAACAGGGTACTGAAGTTAGACACTTTTGAAAGCATCTATTTGGTGTTAAATGCAAATAAAAATCGTAAAACACAACATTTTTAAATACAACATTACATTTAAGCATTTAGCAGACACTTTTATCCAAAGCGACTTACAAAGTGAGGAAAACAATGAAGGGAATAATCATAAGGAGGCAATTTGACCTATTCAATTGCAGTTTGACCTATTGACTATATAATTATCCCTGGCTGTATTAAGGTATGACGAATCCTGAGGTGATCCGTGCTCTGGAGAGAGGCTATCGAATGCAACGTCTGGACTCCTGCCCTCAAGAGCTCTATGACATCATGTTGGAATGCTGGAAGAACAAGCCAGAGGACAGACCCACCTTTGAGTACCTGCAGAGCGTACTGGAGGACTTTTATACTGCCACTGAGAGCCAGTATCAGCAACAACCCTAATACATACACACACACACACACTTTGACATGACTTGCTGTGTATATGCCTAGTACCGTATACGTAGATATAAATATACATGCCAAATCAAATTCACGTAATATACTGTAAGTAGTGATGTCAAATGTGACCAGAGTGTTATTTAAGTAACATTTAAATGAACTGTTTAATACAGAAAATGCATATTTTAATAGTTATTTTATTCTTATAATGCAGAACATTTTGCCTTACACTTTGTTGCGACGCAGATGCTATATAACCTTTTATACTGTTATTATGGCTTTATATATGTCATATATAAAGCCTCCTTTCTGATTTATTTAAAACGCCTAATGTCACATGTTGTATGTACCGGAATGGAGAATAAGAGCATTAAAATGAATTTTATTTTTGGTTTGTTTGAGTGAGAAATAAGAGCTGAGTTTTAAACAACCTACATTAGGTTTCCCCTTAAATGGGGATGAAGAAATCGTCACAATTAAATTATTGCTCCAAATAACATATTTTTTGTTTGTTTTAAAAAAGAAATTATATTTAGGCCAAGAAGGACTTTAATACGGTGATATTGTGCATTTGTGCATTTCTGGTTAATTTGCTACTGCAATCAGGCTGAAGCTATTTATCAATTGATAGGATACTTGTGTCAATCTATTCATACATCTGGTGTTTAATATATATGTTGATATTTTGTTGAATTTTTGTGCAATAATAATTAAAAGCAGGGTAGGTGATTTGTTCCAGAAACATTTTCTGTTATGCTGGTTGTCTCTTCACATCCTGATAGCAATCAGTAAGTGGCTAAATATTTTATTTAAATATATATATATCTTCTGTGAAAGGCGCAGAGCCATAATATGTTCATCCAATCATTGCATTCAGTCCGAATGCAATACCAAGGAGAGCGCTGGGTAGGGAGGGTGGGGTGTATGCTTTTAAACTAGCTTGGTATTGCAGTTCCTCCGAAATCGCCTACCGTGCCTTTAAAGATTATATAATTTTCTGCAGTCAGATGTTTAATGTTTAATTAATTAACATTGTTTCTATTTGTGTAAGACGTGAGCAGTTGTAGCAGTTTCAAAGTGCATTTCCAACGAAATGTGTGACATGTTTTCCAAAGAGTTACCTATGTAAGCAGCACAAGAACATCCTTGTGTATATTAATAAAGATTAAAAAAATATTTTAAATGTTTTTAATGTCATTCATACAAAACGAAAAAATTGTGTCATTGAGTTCCTCGCATTTTTAAACATAAACCAGCAAGCCCTATATAACACACTATTACGCTATTAATACAACAAAAGTCACACAATTCTCACGAGCATTGAAGGTGAAAAAATGACAGTGGAAGGATGACGCATTCAGGTCCGCATTCTTCCTATGACGTCTCCAATGACACGTGTATTCAAGATGGCGGCAGCGATGGTGAGTGCTGTTGCCAAAGCCTCTTTTGCTTCTATTTTACAAAAGGTTTAAGTTCACACTAGTAGGGTAGGTTTAATTTTGTACCGTTGTGCGGTGTTCTGTGTAAGTGTCATATGATGTTGTTTCTTTTGTCAGAACTGTCATTGATGATTAAATACAACAGGTTTGCCTAAACAGATAGCAGGGAGCTAACTATCGACTGTTTTCTAGGAGTTAATGTTCTGGTTTAACATTTAAATTAATAATTGGAGGCAGGCAGCTGTCCTTACTGTAACATCACCGACTGTTTATCGCGATAAGCTTCAGCATATATGTCAGTCACTATTGACATCCTCTATTTGCTGTATCAGGCTAATGTATTTGTGTTGCTATAGCAGTCAGTGTCACTCGTAATCCAAGCAGAGTCAATGTTTTAAATAATAACTTCACCGTTGCAGTCAAGATTATCGTAATGTTTTGCTGATACGTGTCGATTTGGTCTGTTGGCAATAGTGTGATTGTGTTTGTTGAGTCACAATCTTAAGTCACAGTTGAATGAGTTTCGGCTTAATATGAAGCGTCCTGCCACTACGTCCGTTTATATAATGAAAACCCCAAAATGTCTATTTAAATTAGGTTTTAACAATTGGTCAGTTTTTGTAGATGTATTTTTATGTATGAAACGCCATGTTTGTTCGCCTTGTTTTACCTGTTGGTTGATATTGATGTAATTACACTTTATTATAGGCCCTGCCACCAATATAAAAATGTAACGCAGAAAAACAAGTTATGCAAAGTTTTATGCAAAACATGAAAACAAAGTTACGTGATTAGTGAACGGAAGATTTAGTGACAGCAGCACTGATCCTATAGCTGACAGTTCCATCAGTTGTCTGAATCTGTTAAATCCTGAACAGTGTATATTTTCATGAGATCATGTTGATATTCGATGCCACATCAGTAAAAACTTGTGGCATTAATTTTTGTAGGAGATGTGGTTGCTGCTGCTGGTGTCCCTGCTGCCTTCAGCAGCACCATTTTATGTACCAGGGGTTGCACCCATGAATTTCCACCAGAACAGCCCCGTGGAAATAAAGGTGAGGCTTTACTCCCTATTTTAACCTTTTATTATTAGGGTTTTTTAAATAAAAAAATATTCAGGCTGTTTACTAACGCATTTTCCCTGGTCCGTTATAGCTCCTTTATTTTTGTGCGGTTGTACAAAAAAAAGATAATTAAAGGTCTGTTTTATGTATTGACCAGTTGTTTTCCCCAGACACTTCTACCTGCTTACCATTATCAGTTCAAATCTAGGTCACTGTTTTTGACTCGGTCTTTATCATTCAAATCACTCATTCCTCAAATCGTTATCATCAGGGGTGTTTATGGCTTTTTCCTGAGGGACTTATCTCACTTACCTATGGTTATTTACCAGGCTGTAAAACTGACAAGCTCCAGAACCCAGCTGCCCTATGAGTACTATTCCCTTCCCTTCTGTAAGCCTGAAAATGTTGTCTATAAAGCAGAGAACCTTGGTAAGTTCCAGGACTGCCATATATATTGCGATGTGTGACTGCATTGTCAATGCAAGTATTTAAGCCAAACTGCTACAACTGCCAAAAATTGACTGACATGCTACTTACTCCAATGGTGATGTGTGACCAGGTGAGGTTCTGCGAGGGGACCGTATCGTCAACACACTGTACACGGTTCTCATGAACATGGACAAGAAGTGCGAGGTGTTGTGTAAAACGCCAGATAATCCCATCAAACTCAGCGTGGAGGAGAGCAAGCTGCTAGCTGAGCGCATCCAAGAAGAATATTACGTTCACCTGTGAGTCCCTCCTCTCACTGTTTATTGCTTTCTGTTTTCTTCATATAAACCCTGATGCACGCGTATCATAATCTATAGCTATACATTTTGAAACAACTACTATAAACTATTAGTACTATCTATCTATCTATCTATCTATCTATCTATCTATCTATCTATCATCAGTATATATATATAAAATCTACTATAAATCTATACGTAATAGTTCACATTTTGATTTACTGTCAGTTCATTTAACAAGTGAATGCATATGAACAGCATTGCAGATAATCTCCCTGTGGCCACTCGCCTGGAGTTTTACCCCAACAAAGATGAAGGAACAGAGGAGGAACAGAGGAAAGATGCTGTGAAAGACATTCAGTTTGAACACGGCTACAGACTCGGCTTCACTGAAAACAACAAGGTGCCGCAGCATCTCTCTTCCCATTCGTTTCATTTCATGCCAGTGATGAAGACAATGGCCAGTTAGTTTCATTAGTTTTTCATGATTTATTTATTTATTCAGATTACAATTTTGCTAGTGGTTTTTGCAGGCACCTGCTACTATTTATGTATTATAGTTTTTATTAAAAAAACCTTTGTCATTGTTTTGAATGGATTTGTTTACGCACTGTTTTGTCCCACCCCTGCAGTTCTATTTGCACAACCACCTGTCATTCATCCTGTACTACCACAAAGAAAAGGTGGAGGAGGAGGAAGAACACAATTACCGGGTTGTGCGATTTGAAGTGATGCCAAAGAGTGTAAAATTAGAAGGCAGGTCACTACAATTTGATGTTTGAAACGGTTTATTTAACAGATTTCGGGAGGAGCATGAGGTGTCTGTCTTGTGTTTTGTTTACTACAGCGTTTGTGTCATTCCATTCCTTTTGCTTTCTAGATATAAAAGCACACGAGAGAGGTACATGCACATTACCAGAAACGATTGCCCCTGTCCCTCAGGAGATCGACCCAATCAAAGAGAACAAAATCCTTTTCACGTACTCTGTGCGCTGGGAGGTGAGATACAGACACTTCGCCATCAAGATGTGTGTCTGTGGTTCATGTGTTAATGTTTGGCTTCATGACCCCCGTCTTCCTCCATTGTACAGGAGAGTGAAGTGAAATGGGCGTCTCGCTGGGACACGTATCTCACCATGAGCGACGTGCAGATCCATTGGTTCTCCATCGTCAACTCTGTAGTTGTGGTGTTCTTTCTGTCAGGTGTGACTGATTTTTCATTTATGGGGTCCTGTTGACCTTCTCCGCCTATTTGTAAATGCGCTTCAGTCGCGCTGATGTGTGTGTGGGTGTGGTCTGAGAAAGTGTTTGTCTGCAGGTATTCTCAGTATGATCATCATCAGAACTCTGAGGAAGGACATTGCTAACTACAACAGAGAAGATGACCTTGTGAGATGCTGCGTGATGATTGGTCACTTGACATTTGTTGTGCTGGTATCTCCTACATTACTTCAATGCTCTATCATTTACTGTTAACAGGAGGACACAATGGAAGAATCAGGTTGGAAGAATGTCCATGGCGACGTGTTCCGCCCACCTCAGTATCCCATGATTCTTAGCTCTCTACTGGGCTCTGGAATCCAGCTCTTTTGCATGATTCTCATTGTTATTTGTAAGTATGCTTTTATTTTAGGCTACAATATGAAGCTGTCAAAATATTGCCACAGCGGCTAGTTAATTGCAAAACAAGTCTTCTGAGCTGAATGCGCCACACATCCCTGATTATCTGCTTCAGGCTCTCCTAAATACGTTCAGACTGTGTCCTTGTCCTTGTGTTTTGCAGTTGTGGCTATGCTGGGTATGTTGTCTCCATCCAGTCGAGGGGCTCTGATGACAACATCCTGTTTCCTCTTTATGTTTATGGGGTAAATAAACAATAAAATCACCCTGCACGCAGCTTGTACACGCCCAGATTTAAGATTAACACGTCACATATGCGGTTATATGCAGTATACAACTTGCAGCAAACAACCTGTTCAGCTTCTTAACATTCATCCGTGTTTGGTTGTGCAGTTTGTTTGGAGGATACTTCGCAGGTCGACTCTATCGCACTCTTAAAGGCCACAGATGGAAGAAAGGAGCTTTCTGTGTGAGTACATAGAGCTTGAAGCATATGTTGCGTTTGAATATTTTAACTAGGTGACCAAAAGAATGATCTTGTTTAATCATGTGTGCGCTTGCAGACTGCGACACTGTATCCCGCTGTTGTATTTGGCATCTGTTTTGTGCTGAACTGTTTTATCTGGGGAGAGCACTCTTCTGGTGCTGTAAGTATCTCTTCAGACTGACTGTCTGAATTGCAGCCAAGTCACACACACAGTTATTTCACATACAAACAGCTTCTTTTTATGAGTCAAAATGTTCTCATACTTGCTGCTATATTTATTTTTTTACTTTCAGGTTCCTTTCACTACAATGCTGGCTCTGCTGTGCATGTGGTTTGGTATTTCTATGCCTCTTGTGTACCTGGGCTATTATTTTGGTTTCCGGAAACAGCCATATGACAACCCTGTTCGCACCAATCAGATCCCTCGACAGGTCCCTGAGCAGCGCTGGTACATGAACAAGTTTGTTGGGTATGCGTTGCTCTTCATGTTGTCTATACTTGTCAGTTAGCAGTCTAACTTTGTCAGACTCTCATATCAATGCATGCTAATGTGGTCTTATGTTCTCTCTTATTAGCATCCTAATGGCGGGAATACTGCCATTTGGCGCAATGTTTATAGAGCTCTTCTTCATCTTTAGTGTAAGTGTCAAACATCAACACAGCCACACAATACTGAAGACACAGTGTATGCTCATATTCATTCTTTTCTAGGCTATTTGGGAGAACCAGTTTTATTACCTGTTTGGCTTCCTCTTCCTCGTCTTCATCATTCTCGTAGTTTCCTGTTCTCAGATCAGCATCGTCATGGTGTATTTCCAGCTTTGTGCTGAGGTGCGTGAGTGGTTGTGGATTAAAGTAACGGAGACATTTTTTGTTTACTAGAATTAATATTTGACTGTTTTATTGCATGTTGCACTATAAGTATAGCGAATATAGTTATAATGAATATAGTTATTAAGCTCTCACTGTTCAGCTTAAGCACATACTTTTCACAGTGTGTTAAATACTGCTCTGTGTAATTTGTTTGGTTTTGTTGTACCCATTAATCCAACCAAGGGCTGTGTAACCACTGACACGCTGTCAGTGAAAAAAAAATTCAAAATGGCAAAAAATATTCCCTCACCCTTATAGGAAGATAAAAAAGACAAATATTAGGAGTTAGGATAACAACAAAAGCAAGGGTCAGCTAATTTAAATGTATACACTGAGCATGCTGGGTTATCTTTAAAGTGACGATGATAGGATACGATAATATTCTGTCTGGTGGTAGAAAAGTCTACACCTGTTCAGTGTTTGTCTGTAGATGCTGTTTAAACAAATGTCAATCATGTTGGCCCCTCCCCCCGCAGGACTATCGGTGGTGGTGGAGGACATTTCTTGTGTCTGGAGGCTCTGCCTTTTACGTCCTGGTCTATGCTGTTTTCTATTTTGTTAACAAGGTAACTATCTTTATTTCAGTTTGCTACTTTTGTGTTGTCTTTATTTTGAGCTTAACCTGGTATTAACTGAGGAGTAAATTAAGCAATCACACTGCGCACACAGTATTAAGAACTGACTGAACTTAGTAGGACATACAAACTGGGAAATTTTATCGTAGTTCTATTTCTCCTATTGAAGTCATGATTTTCTGTTTTAATGTCGTTTGAACAAAACTGTTACCTTTTGTGGAGGCGTAAGGTCTTATTTGCCTTTTTTCAAAAAGCGACAAAAAGCGATACAAGTAATATAACCTGCAGAAAAGGGCTTTAGGTCTAATTTTTTAAAATTGCAGTCAAGAAACTACCACAGGCATATAAAAGATCACACAACAATAGACATTCATCGTGTTAAGCGGTATTTACCATCACGTTCTTTAAAATTGTTCCATGGAACACAGGATGAGATTTTAGAATATTCATGGTTTTTTTCCATTTAATAGAACATGGGTGAGGACAGGTACTCTTGGGGACAGGTGGGGGGAGGTCCAAAAATGCAATAAGTCTAAGTTTTGCACTTGTATTCCATGTTACCTGAAGACATTTGATATCTTGAAGGATCCCATTTGATTTTGCAGTCGACTTCAGTTTGTAGTTTGATTTTCATTATGTCAGACTAAGGAGCATCTACTAATATTCATATAACATGAATACATGCTTTACCTGCATTTGCTTAATTTGCCTTTTCTTCATAGCTCTCCAGTCTCATTTGCATTCTATTCCTTCTCCATTGAAATGTGGAACTAAATGCAGAAGCAAACTAATCTACGTTTGTATGCATGTTGTATAAACTGTCAGAGATTGATACGGAGTAAATCCAGTTTCTTGTGTGATCAGAATTTCTGGAGTAATGATCGGGCACTTTGTCTATTTGTCCAAACACTTTTTAGTGTTTTGTTTACTTAACATTTGCATTGTTCTCCCTCTCTTCCTCAGCTGGACATTGTGGAGTTTATTCCTTCTCTGCTGTATTTCGGCTACACAGCTCTGATGGTTTTGTCATTCTGGCTGCTAACGGGAACGATTGGCTTCTACGCCGCTTACGTGTTCATACGGAAAATTTACGCCGCAGTCAAAATCAACTGAGATATCACCCTTCGGTTTTCCTTATTTTTCCTGTTTTGTGAAGCAAGCACTGATGTGTGTGTAAATTGCTGACATGAGGCACAGCAGCGCACCCCTGTGGATTGGAGGGAAGAACAGATGTGTTTTGTACACAGCAGTCAAAACCTTTCGGTCCTGTTCTCAATCTCTGCAGAGATGCAGTGAAACATGAACAATTCAACTTTTAATGTCTGTATATCTTTTTGCACACACAACATGGGCCAAAGTGTGTCTATTGACTTTTTCCTTGTTTTTCGGGTGGGAATGTGGGTTTTTTGAGCTGGGTCTCATGCTTTCAAAGAGATTGAGGGTTAGTTGCATATAATATCATTTTACAGATTACCTTTGTGTCCTCTTTTATTGTAAAATTTAAGTTGAACCTGTCTTTAATTCAGAACTGAGTTCTTGAATGTTTGTTGTCTTGTTGAGCGGAGTGCGAGTGCGTGTGCGTGTGCGAGTGCGAGTGCGAGTGCGTGTGCGAGTGCGTGTGCGAGTGCGTGTGCGAGTGCGTGTGCGAGTGCGTGTGCGAGTGCGTGTGCGAGTGCGTGACAGGCTTGCTGGAAGTATGGTGACTGTGGTCATTATATGTTGGCATGGATTGAAATAATTAGATGTAAAACATGACACAAGGCAAGGACGCTTGCATGGTCAGTACGTACATATTAGACTCTGTTATAATCATGCAGTTTCAATTTGTTTGTTTCTTGCCATTTGAGAAAAATACAATTAAATTTGAGAATTGATTTTTAGCAGGTCTTTTAATTTACTTTTCTACAGTTCAAATCTACAGTTCAAATACATTCACAAATATAAAATACTAATTGATTTTTATTGCAATTGTTTCCCATCATGCAATTGTTAGCGGTACTCCATGGATTGTTAAAGCATCAAACAAATACAGGACGTAGATTTTTTAACATTAAATTCAAGGGTGTCAACAATTACTGTGAACAGTGAGCAGTGTATTTACTTTAAGTTACGGTTACTGAAGGAAATAGTTTTTATCAATACGATTTTTTAAAATCAATGATGTTCCTATTGTTTATTTATGTAGGTTATTTAACTAACATCCCTTAAAGTCAAATGCATTTAAACTCATCAGTGCTCAAGTTGCCTCTAAGCAGAAGATTATCTTGCAAATATGTTTTTTTAATGAGTATTAAACATTTCTGTGGGTCTGCTAAAATGAGGTTCATTGGCTGATACACTGGAGTTTTTGTGTATCTGTCATTGGTTGTACCAGGCAGATGTACAGCACACTGTTGGCTGTAATGTAGGTTTCTAAGGCACAAACTTATTTAGATCTCCAAATACTAATGCTTTTGCCCTAAAGCAGCACTAGGGATTTATGGTTTTAAACACTTGTCACCAGAAAACACTATTTTAGCAGTCATAAGACGGTTTCATTTTCATTTATCTGAAAAGTAATGCTCTGGCCAGCAGTAAAACAATATCCCTCTGTATGTTCTTTACAGATGACGATGAATAAATGCAAGGACAAGAGAATATAGTTTCTACAGATTCTTGTTTGCCTGTTATGTGGGGGTTGTTAGATTGTGTTAATGGTGTAAATACAGCGTGTTATATTGTTGCATTTTAGGTTATTGTGAGGCTCTGTATTTCCCAATTGTCTTTATTTTTAGGCAAATGCATGTTCTAAATATTTCTTTTCCTCCCTTCTTTAAGAATGTCCATTTATAATGTATAAAACAATAAAGTGCCAATATATCAAAATTTGAAACGCTGTCCAGGAGTTTTTTCCGACTATTCTGAAACGGATTATGTATCGGCACGTTACGTATGGCCGTTTCCTCCAATTTGGCCGTTCTGCACTTCCTCAGAGACGTCAAAACTTTAACAGTTCTTGGAATACACGACAAGACTGTAAAACCTCAAATTCCTTCAGATTCAAGTCATTTTTACACGAGAAATTATGGTACGTTATGTATTTGTTGGTTTGGTATCTGTGGGATTTTCGGGCCTAAAACAGCTCTTTAAGATCTGAAAGTATAGGTTTGAGATATAGTGGTATAATTAAGACTGTCTGTAGCTCGTTTTTTTATTACTTGGATTTGTGCCTTTCTTGTCTTTTCATTTGTGGACTGTCGTGCGGTTTCCTGTTCTGGCTGTACGATATGTGAATGGCAGTTTTCAGCCATAACCGGCCTGTCCTTCTCGCACCCTTTCCTCCACCACAGCAAGCATCAGCTTCAGGCAGGAAATCAAACACTTTAAAAAAAGGACGCCAGAAATATGAATCCGTGGGTTTGTTTTTTAATCATTTTAACATAACACAAGTCAAATGGTACAATGTACTGTACAATAAGTAAATAGGTTTATTGTAATGTCATCTCTTTGGATAAACCAATATACAGATCTGTCAACTTTACACTGCTGTAACTGACAACAGCTGAACTGTCTAACTATAAGCACACAGTCTCTGTTATACATTGTTTTGTACAATTCGTCCTGTCAATGATCATCTGTTTTTTCAAATAGTGTAGAATGAATATCCCATTTTTTCTAGAAGTTGTAGTAATAAGCAGGTACTAAAATAAAAGACTATGTTGCTAAACAAGTTACATAGAAAGCTTGGAATGCAGTTCTTACATTACGCTAATATATAAAACTACAAGTGGATTTTGTCCTACACGAACAGTACCCATTTTCACACTATAAGCCGAAAGAGCATTTTATTTAATAGTATTTCTTTTTTTTTTTACAGCTCGTTTTGCTTTACATTAGGTCAGTTACCTTGTATAATTTCCCTTAATATTTTTGTTAGGAACCAACCAGCATTTGGGGAATAAAGGACAAGTGCATCCCAAGCAGGTACAACAGAGGAATATCTTAACTTGCTTAATCTGTCCTCATCATATGAAGTCAATCTGCAGCTGTTTATAATGCTGCAGGTTCCAAAAAATACCCTGATAATATGCCAGAAAAAACCTCCAGGAACCTCCCGAAAACGAATCTGAGCCCCAATTATCCAGGCAGTTATGTAAAACTTCATTTACCAAAAGTGCTTTTTTGGGGCAGGGAGTGATTTCTAGCTTGTTAAACTGTTAAGACACCTTGAGTCAAAGCAGGAGATGGAGAAGGTTTAGCTGTTTATCTTTCCTTTGTGGTACTGATGGGGGTTTCCTGTCACATGTTACACTCAGGAGAACTGACAACTCTTTCCAGCCAATTATTTATAAGCGTGTTACTCTACATGATCTATTTTAAGATTAAATGACTTCCATAAATGTATGACAAGACAAAACGGGGCAAGGGCCAATGCAGATGTTAATGATACTCTATCAATAAAATACTGTTACTCTTTTGGAAAAGGAAAGAAACGTACATAAAGATGAATAAACTCTACACGTCAAACTAATGGCACATACAAGATCAAATACAAAATTAAAAACAAACATACAAGGCTGAAAAATACTCTTTTTAAAGGTTTAAAAGTGCTAGAATTCAGATCAGCTCACAGAAAACCCGGGGAGGACAAACTAGAAAATTGCCAAAAGCCTTTTTTTCTGTTAAACATATCTCCTATTTCTTTCAAATAAATTACAAATAAATGCTTTGACAGCTTCTAAATAAAGTTAAGCCAAATGGAGTTGAAATGCTTTCAAATATTTTATATTTCAAAACAAAATATTTCATAATATTCATATATATTGACCGTACACATTCATAATTTCCAGTTTGAGGAGGAAAGTTCAATTCATTTTCAAAGCGAACTTTATATGTCCTTTCATTTTTTTTCAATGATGATCTTTGTTAAATTTTTTTCTGGATATTTTAATAAAGATTAAATTTCAATAACTCCCTCTATACATAAACAGTCTAAATGCCTAACATACATTATGAACGTACAATCCACATTAGAATGGGAAACGTAGGGAGAACGCCAAGAAAATTTTATTTGGCTTGCTTCAAAAACTTTTAAGCAATCATCCTTTCAATCTAAACAACTAAATTTCAATGATTAATGAATCATTATTCATTTGCGATTGTGCAAAACAGTTTCTTCTCCCCAGGGTTTTGGTATGAAAACAAATAAATGAGGTGATGCGTTGTGTTGTTTTGAGGTCCTGTTTCAACAAACAGAAAATAATATAATGACAAAACGACTAGGCATATCCCAATCAAATGTCCCGTGCTTTGAATGTCAAAGAGCAGGCTGGTGACTTGTTCTAGAAACTGTCTCTTTTCGGACCCTTTACATAAAATGTTCGTTTGAATCAAAGCAGCTGAAGAACAGAGAGAAAACGGACAGACAGTTCGCGTGTTCTACTGTGCATGATGTAAAAGATCATTTGCAGTTTGAAATGTTTCCAGAGTGGTCTACAGTTGCTGGCAACCATAGCCAAAAGCAGCATAACATTGTTTTGTCTTTCCTTAGTTTTGTGATGTGGCCTTATGTTTGATTGATGTTTCTATTGTCTTTTCTGCTTGTAATATAGTCACATTTACTATACACAGAGGTGGACAAAAGCTAATAGATATTTGTCACTGAACCGACTCACCAAAAGGGATGATTTGGAGAAAAATTTGAATTTGTTTGTATCAGGCATGTCTTTCACTGCTTACGCATTGATCATTTATCAGTTTCCCCCATAATAATTCACCCTCACGTGGCCATTGGTAACGAATGATTATTTGGTAAAAACATGTGCAGTCCACTTGCTGGAAAATGGCAACTTATAGGATATGAAAAATATGTCAGATCTGCTATATTCACTGTAAATTGTAATATCAATACACCACACCTAAATCTAATGCAACTGGAATTGTCTGTGTTCCAGTGATATACACCGATGGAGCAAATGATCATGGTAAAGGTTTTAGAAACGGTACCACCAAACACACCAAGAGACAAGCAATCAGTCAGGTCTTCTCAAATACTGTAGATAAACAATACACACTGAAACCTGGATCACATTATGGGCCTCTAATACATGTTCTAAAAAAAGATAATAAAAGAAAAACTAGTCCATTCTACTGAATTATGCCACTAATAAATCTATTGCATTTAGGTAAAATTCCCATTTATTAATTTCCTTTGACTCGGTAAAAGTGAAAAACAAGGAACGGAGAAAGCTATAGGGAAAAACTAATACTGCATCCATTTTTGATCAATGTGATGCAAGGTACATAATCATGTAAACCTGCTAGACATTTCCGTAATCCATCAGCAATTTTTAATACAACTACCTAAATTACAAAGTTGACTGAAAAAGAAGCAATTATAATATATATATATTTTTATATAATATATATATATTGATGTGGTACTTCGTACACTGCAAAAATTTTTCTTGTTTTCATCTTTTATTCACATATACCAGGGTTATCATTACAATGTATGTCTCTCTCTACAATAAAAACCTGCCTGAAATACAATATCAATACAATATATATATGTTCCTTTTAAAACTATAAGTTGTGATGTGGCGGACAGGAAGTGGATGGGAGATATTCTTGCCATGGAGATTTAAAATTAGTGCGGGAAGGTGTAAAAACCCACCTTGAAAAGTTGTGGAAAATTTAAAGTTTTTGGAACTTGTGCCTGTATGTATCTAATTTCTCTTTTCAGAAAGTGTTATGTTTGAATGGGTAATGGGAGGGAATTACATGGGTCAACATGGTAACCCAAATAAGTCAAGTGCCTTCGGCTGTAAACAAAGTGCTTCTTTTGAGGAAAATTGTAAACCAGCAAGATGGTTTTAGTTCTGTCAGAGGCCACAATGTACTAAATGATCAAATCTGCACTTTTCAGTCTCTCTGTCTCTCTCATAAGCTAGTTGAATTTACAGAAATAAGTGAATTTGTATTAACATTAAAAATATCTGAAAGAAAACATTTTTTAGATTATATTCTCATCTGATGAGGTATAATGTATGTTTTTATTTTAGGCTGCTTAGTTTTTTTAATAGTAAGCCATTTGTGTGACTTGACTTACTGAAAAACAGCTTAAACAAGCCTTGAAGGCCTGCTGGTCTTAGCTTGCTTAAGCTGGTCTTAGTTTGTCTCTCAGCCCTGCCAGGCTGGTCTATTTGTTGGTTTTAAAGACTTTTTGAGTATTTCTCAGTTGCCCGTGATGGGAGACCATCTGAAACAAGTTAAGACAAGCAAACTAGCTTACGCTGGTTTAGGCTGGGTTTTTCCAGAAGGGCTGCCTTTAAACCTGTCTTTAATTGTCTTTAATTGATTTTTGTGCTTTTGCCAAATAGAAACTACATTTCAGAACCATTTCACTTCAAAATTCTTCACTAATTCTTACACACCTGGCAATGAAGACGTTTAATTTTAAGGGCAAATTCTATAACCTGACTTTACACTTAGTAGAATAGAGACAATACAGCGAGTCAGAAAAAAAAATTGTATATCACTTCAAACTAGTCTTTCAAAGTCTCAAAGACATAAAATATTTTTTTAGATTAATCTTTTCCATTTTCTACTGGTATTATTACTTTATAAAGTATGCAGTACCATGCCTTAAGGCCTACTGATGCTGCTGTCTTACTACAAAATTGTAGGAGAGGGGATAATGGGAGAGGTTCAAAAGGAAGTTTAAAAAAATATCTACCTAAATCTCAGACAGCCTAAAAAGCTCCATATTTCCTATGCTTATTTTTCTCCAGGCTCATTACAAAGCTGTTGTGCACTTTTTTAAGGCTTCCATTTGTTCAAGTTTTCTATCTCCCCAACCTTAGGGGGAGCACTTAAGCTCCTCAACCCTGAGCCTTTTGGTAGGCTAGGCTGGGGTGAGAAGCCTCATTGAAAGGCCTGATGAAAGCGAGGCAGAGTGGTCGTACTGAGGCTAGAGCTGAATACTGGTGGGAGTGGGTGCAGAGGCCCAACACTGATACCCCCACTGGAGCCTTGATGCTCCTGAGGTTGAGGTTGCAATGAGGTAAGAGGGACTGCAGCTGTGACCGTGGCAGCATGTGGTTCAGCAGCATGTGAAGATGCTGATGACAATGAGGAAGAAGAAGAAACAGCTGAGGAGGTGGAGTAACCCATGACAAGTCCTCCTGAACTCATGGGGGCGCTGTAGGGTGGCAGGTTGAGTGGAAGAAAGCCCAGTAGATGAGAGAAGTCCATGTTAGCAGCACACAAAGACTCAGCAATGACTGCAGGGCTCTTGGACATCAGGGAGTCCCCGCAAAGATCATCGGTCAATCCCGGGGGAGGTTCCAAGCCCTCCTTATTGGGTGAAGCTGCAGAGTTTGGGTCAGCTGAGGGAGGCGGGGGTACGGGGAGCCCACTCTGCAGATCCATCAAGAAACTCTCCATTTCCACCTTCAAGGGCTTGTCCAGAAGGTATGAGGTAGATCCAAGTTGGTACTTAGGCAGTGGCTGCGGGTGCTGTTGCTGCTGGCTCTGCAGGGAAGGCTGTTGCTGGTGTGATGGTGAAGGTGGGGAGTGGTGGTGATGGTGATGATGGTGTGGGTGATGGTGGTGCAGTGATGAGGGAGGTTCAATATGGCAGCCAATCCCCATGGCAGTAGATAAAGACCCAGGAACCAGTGAATGATGGTGGCCCACACCTGAGTTAGACATGGCCTGGAGATGATGAGGGTTGTACATACCCATAGGAAAAGGAGTGGCACCAGGGAACGGTTTTGCCATCATCGAGTCCTTAGTAGGTCCGATACTACACATCATAGGGCTTATTTCTTCTTTCACAGCACAAGTTGGAGAACCAGACCCAAGTAAACCCAACATATCTGGAGGTTCTGTCTTGATCTTCAGCAGCTCCTGCGAGTGGCTCTTCTTGACGTGCCGTGTCAGATGGTCCTTCCGCCCAAAACGCTGCGCACAGTACTGGCACAAGAAGTCCTTGCGGCCCGTGTGTACCACCATGTGTCGGCGAACATCCTTCCGTGTGTAGAATCGCCGATCACAATGATCACAGGGGTGCTTCTTTTCCTTGGTACCACCTGAAGACTTGCCCGAGTGGCTCTTCAGGTGCTCCAGGAGTGCAGGGGTGCTCTCATAGTTTTGCAAGCAAACCTTACAGGTAAGATCGCCAGCGGTGGCTGAGTGCATGGCCATGTGGCGCTTGTAACCCAGCTTTGTGTTATAGTGTTTTCCACACTCTTCACATTTAAAGGCCTCTTTGTTGGGGTTGTGGGTCTGGAGGTGGTTTTTCAGGTGATCTTTGCGGTGAAACATCTTCTTACAAACTGAGCACTGGTGAGTCTTCTGCGGGGAGTGTGTGGCCATATGCCTACAAAGGAAACAAGGCCATAGCCTTTAAACAAATCATATGTAACTAACATTTGAGATTTCTATAGCAGTAATGCATTTAACACTATAGGAAAGTATCTAAAGGAAAAAAATCCTAGAGTTTTAAGAGACCTCTAAAGCGGGTCTTACATGTGACCTACCTACCTAAAGAGCTTATATTTGGAGCTGAAGGCCTTGAAGCAGTAAGGCTGGGAACAGAGGAAAGGTTTCTCTCCTGTATGACAGAAAGCGTGAAGCCGAAGCTTGTCCTGTGAACTGAAGGGGGTACCGCACACCAAACACTCGTTCCCACTGCCTCTCCCGTCCCTCTCTCTCTCGTTCTCTAACTCTCTCTCCGTCCTCCCTACAGTGGGTCCTCGGAACACTTTGGCGGTGACTTGTCGTTCCTCGTCCTCCAGTGTCAGTGCGGCAATGTGGTGCGGGGCATCGGCGGTGGCTGCTGCCATGGCAGCCCTAGGGAGGCAGTGCCATTGAAACTCGTCCAGAGCTGCCCTGCCTTCTAGGCTCCGGTTCAATATCGTGGCAGCGTTTGAACCGGGATGCAAACTCCTAAATCGTCTGCTATCTGTGACCGATGAAATGACACACAGTGTTACAAGGTAAACATTCTTTTTAGTTTAAGATGTGAGAAGCGTTGTTTTTGTGACAGCTGAACGTGTGCTTACCCTTTTATGTGCTGACAACGTGTCTCCCAAAAGAAGTGTAAGTGCTTTTCTGTCTCTCATTTACCTTTACGCTTTCATCCGGTCCCACCTGCCATGACTGGAGCCAAGGAGGTGGCAATAATGCTCATCATTTTCTTCACCCTACCATAAAAGACAATAGAGATAGAGATGAACTTTACAACTCAACTTATGACTAACGACTAACATGACTAATGCTAATGTTAATATTAATGGTGTTAACAACGCCAAGGTCATGGGTTCGAGCCCAGGGATTGCACATATCAAGAAACAATGTAAATTATAATGCAATGTAAGTCGCTTTGGATAAAAGCGTCTGCCAAATGCATAAATATAAATATGTCAGACAAACAATCAGATGACCTGTTAGACAAGTTAACAATAAATAATAGTGTTTTTATAAGTTAATGTATAAAGTTAATTGTTAGTCTTATATGCATTATAATACATTACATCAGGTTCTGTACCCTAAGTTTTATTAAAGTGCTACTTTAAAAGGTCACATTGCACTTAAACCTTTGCCAAACTGAAAAATCAAGCATTGGGAGTTCCTTATAAAATCTTATTCCTTATATAATGCCTCTGGGTTTATACTCTAACTGCCTTAACACGTTTACTTTGTCATTGTGCTAGCTAGAGGGTAGTAACATACACAACTGTTTATAAACTGAGCAGTGACAGTAGTTGGCAATTCACATGCAAAATAACCAATCAGAAAATTATGCACTGTCACAGTTTTTATATCACACTAACAAATACATTACTTTGGTTACTGGTGTAATGCATAACAAGGTGCACAATGTAAACTTGCAAACTGTGTGTCCTTGCATGTTCAGTAATGCATGTGTGTGCATGTACTCCATTTTAAGGCTCCTAAAATCCTAACCAAACACACATGCAAGACTGCCTCTAGGTAGGCAAATAATTTAGCACTCAAATTATCACAACTTGTTACAGACATATTTATACTCCAGTAGAGTTAAGCACCATGGCCAATACTTATGTAATTTCTCTTGCCTTGAATTATTCATTCAGGCCGATATGTATTTTAACTGTTGATTAACAAATAGGCGACCTTTCACTACTGTCTGGAACAACTTTGGGCAGATTAGCATTTACACTACAAATGTAATGGAGTCACATGGATTTCTGATTGCCTACCAAATGGGGTTTAAGGGATCACAAAACGTTTCAGACGCATTTTACACTGATATTTACTACTATCCATATGTAATAAATTTGCCCGAAACAGATCTTAATACCAGGTGTAAATGGGGTGTAAGTGTGTGCGACTTGTGAGATATAATCGTGTGTGTATGATTATCCATATGTATGCGGATAAGAGGAAGTGACAGCTGTGTGGAGCTGCTGTAGTCGTCACCCAGCAGGGTGGGTGCACTGCTCCATTCAGCTGCTCCAGGGAGCCCTGCTCCATTGTGATGTTTGTTCATGGCATCCATTCCACATGCACACATACATGTCATCCGTCACGCCGGGAACATTTAGCATGTGCTTTATCCACACAAACACTCCTACATCAAAATTCACTTCCCTTTCACATCTGAGTCCACATTTAACCCATTCCAAATAACAACAATAGCTCCAAAAAGTTTCCCATCAAAAGAACAGTAACTCAAAAATACAAATTTTGTCTTAGTTTATTCGCAATTTCAGTCAAACAACAGGCCTCACACAAAGCCTTTGTATGGCTTCAGGTGACTGTAAACACAGCCCACGTCATACAAATGACTAGTTTTATAAGGTGCTTACACTTTCATGGCAAAAATGAGTGTACAATTTTGGAAGGACATTAGATTAATAACAACAATTATTTTAAAAAGCATTATTTTTAACTTGCTCATGGGTGTAAATTTGCAGTATTCACTTCAGTATCCAGGTAATCTGCAGGCGATCTGAACAGCCCATAAAATGTTAGTGGTGGGTGGTTTATATATGACCAGCCCCTGAGAAGCCCACACAAAGTTCATCCGCTAAATGCGGCACAGAGGGGGGAACTGGCCATGCATATTGCCTGTGTGACTGTGTCTGAAGTTTTGTTTTGAGATTAAAGGGTTTTCACATTCCTCCGGTCCGGAGGTCAAAGGTCACCGTGTACACCATGATGCCTCCTGTGTGCAGGTTTAACCCCTTCTGTCCAGAGGCAGACAGTGAGACAATAGCTTATTGAAGGTCATAGAGTCAAATAAATAAAGGCAGTATGACGTATTCTGATCAATTACGGTGTAAGGTGCTTCACATACATGATATCACATACATGCTATTTCCAAATGTTGCCGGAAACCTATTCCATAAAAATAAATTATTTAAAAAAAATCTGCTACATACAAAGCACATATAAACATATAAAATATATAAAAATCTTACAACTGTCAACTGTCCTGATTTTTAAAGAAAAATGAGCTTGTATTCAAATCTTATTCGAATGTTAAAAGGTTTGTTTTGATTGAAAGATTTTTTTTCCATTCTGTTTGTATTCTTTTTTCAACTTGAGGCATATCCAGACTCAGTTAATCTGCAGAACTGTGAAAACACTGAACGCAGCCTGTCAAAGCCTGTATTTGGAAAAACCCAAATGTCAGCGCAAAACATGATTATCTGCTCTATTAGTGAGCGTGAGCGCCATCGTTTTATCTTAATCTTTATCTTACAGCTATAAATTTTACAGTAAAATGACACTGGTTGTGGAATTACAGATTTTTGTCTTGATTACTTATGCAAACTATTTACTCTTTCCTTTTGAAATCCTTTAAAAAAGTTGCAAAGATAAATTCATTGTTACTCATTGTAATACTCACGGTTAATACATGCAACAGAAAAAATGACTTCCTACTCTTGTCTCTGGAGTTCAAAAATGCAAACGTTTGCAACAAACTATCCAATCAGAGAGCCCATCAAAAGGTCAGTGAGTGCATTTCTGGTTAACTTCCACTAGGTGGGAGGAACTCACAAACCAGAAAAATGATTTGATTTGACCTGCACATGTCAACAAACCTTCCTTTCATTGCATAATAAACCCAAAATATTACATTTGACACACGAACCGTGTTAATAGTATTAATAAAATCAAATTCACAAATGCGAATGCCTGAATAAAACTTAACCCTAGTTAGGGGCATAATATTCACACCAGCTGGCTAATTAGCAAAAACACATTTAACCCATAAACAAGGCGCCATGGAAACTTACTAGAATTAATTCATTTGAGTAAACAGCAAAAGCACTTGCAGGCAGCCTGGCTATTTGAATCCGGGTTCTGGTGTAAAGATTATCTTAGCATGTGTCATGTTTCTGAAGGTTTTATGAACAGAGAAGCAACACCACTCACAACGTGTTGCAGAAAAAAAAGAAGTTCAGTTACCAAAAATAGCCCGAGTTCATCATACTAAGCTAAAGTGACAACAGCCGTGCTGGAGAGAGGAGGAGATGATAGAATGTGAGAGGAGACGAACAAGATTATGAGAGTGTGCTAGTTAAGCAAAGCAACAGATGGCATGAAGAGTCAGAGACAGGAAAGAATTTCAGAGGAAGAGAGAAAGAGAAAAAGAGAAAAAATGAAAGAAAGGGAGGAGATTTTGGTCAGGGATAGTTACACAGGCTTCACAGGACGACTAGTCATGCTTAACTGACCACATTGACCAGGGATGACAGACAGCGGAGGGGGAGCAACTGCAACTGGAGATCCCAGATATGAGACCTGCAGGGGATCGTGTGTGTGTGTGTGTGTGTGTGTGTGTGTGTGCGCATCTTATCTTCACGTTCAGGAGCTTAAACGTAAACAAAGACAACTTTTAACCTGAGGGCTACAGAGTGACCACAATGCACTGCCTTGTACAAGTTTACATTTAGGCATCCAAAGCGACTGACATTGCATTATACTAAACATTGATTCTAAATATGTGCAATCCCTGGGATCGAACCCATGACCTTGGCGTTGTTAACGCCATACTCTAACCACTGAGCTACAGGAAAGTTATTTCGGACCTGTGCTTACAAATCAACAGCAGGCCGAATGTACTTTATTAACGCTCTAAGTTGTTCTGTAACATTTTGTTCACACATTTTTAACCCACCCCACCCAGTCGGGTCCTGTGGTGTTTGGTGTGACGGACGGGTTTCACTTCCTCTGACAGTGTCCGTTTGGAGCCTTGAGTGTGCTGTGGGGTCACAATGAGAGGAAGGCCGCCCACACCCCTACCACCTTCAACCATGCCACTATCACACCCTCCAACAACATCCAGGCAAAACCCTGCCAAACCCTTAAATCCATGACAGTTACACAGCCCTGGCTATGACTACCAGCACGGGATGTGGCCACAATCTGTATCCACTCCGCCTCCCTCAACATTAAACACATCCACCAGCCCAAGCAAAAACACAGGGAAACACTGCTAAACTTAACCTGCTGTGGTTGACCGTTACAGCAGAGCTGCTCATCTCCCCTGTTTTTGGTTCATTATTACAATAGATTTGAGAGGTGCATGTGCTCGACACTAACTCTATATGATTGCACATGGGAAGTGTACAGTACTGTGACTAAATAAATGGCTATAGAGTGGCTGCTAGTATGGTACGCCGGGAAACGTGTATTTGTGTACCGTCTCGTCTCGTTCGCTCCGGTTAAATAGCGTTAATGAGTAAGATGCGAGTGCAGAGCCGCGACTGGCTTTGGTTGAGAAAGAACACAGCAGAGGACTGTCTGCAACTATTTTAGATTTGAGACAAATAAACATGAAAAGACAAGCAGGCGTTGTTACAAAGCAGTGCTAACAAAACGTGCTAACACCACTAATTTAGCAAAGCACCTAAAAGACAGACACACGGACCTATGTAAAGAGTTTTGAGAGGTCGGTAACTGCTCTCATTTTAACATTACTGAAATATTAACCAAGATGGCCCAGTATTGTTGCTGATAGGGCTGCACGATATTGGGAAAAAATTACATTGCGATATATTTTTTTCCTGCGATACATATTGCGATGTGTACAAATTCATTTATGTTCATCAGGTGTTTTGAACTGCTTAAAAATCAAATAATAATTCAAGAATAATTGGGGTAATTTTGTAAGCATTTTCAAAGAACAAAAAAAATGGTCCACTTGTTGAGGGCGGCAGCCTTTACCATGTTCGCGGCATTGTCTGTTGTTATACATACGAGACGTCTCTCATTCAGACCCCAAGCAGCCAATATGCTTCTCTCATCCCCATCGCGATGTTCTCGCCTGTATGGTCCTCCGGGAAAAATGCTGTTTGCAAACAGCGACTTCTCAGCTGAAAGTGCTCATCAACAAAGTGTACAGTCAGACTTATGTATGGCTCTGTTGTTCGGCTGGACCACAAGTCGGTTGTTGCTGCGTAACATTTCACTTGTGATAAAAGCTCAGTTTCCACTTGTGCCTTGCATTTGTTGTACAGCTCTGGGATGGCAATTTGAGAAAAATAAGTGCATGACGGCATAATAACGCTTTTCAAGCGAGCGGATCATGTTTGTAAAACCCTGCTTGGTGACCGTGTTTATTGGTACCAATGTTTTTCGCAAGGTGAAATGTAATAGCATCAGTGACATCTTTCTGTCGCTTAGAGCCCTTCTCGTAAGGCGTCACACTAGCAAACGCTTCCGAAATAGTTGCTTTGGACGGCAATAACTGCCAGTTGTTGGACGGCAACAACTTTCGGTTGTGGCAACAACTGCCAGGCACTCCCGACAAAGCACCTGTTTTTGGTCAGCATCATTCTTTTTGTATCCAAAATACTTCCATATGACCGACGTTGCGTTTCTTTTTGCGACCAAATCTTTCCATTTTCTCCCGTCCCGCGCTTATTTCGCCATGCGCACGCAGAGACTGCATGCATGAAGTAGGTGAAGCAACATGTGCTGTGTAGTTTTTAAAGAACCCTTAAATATGAGTTAATTACTTTATATTAGACAAATATAGATCCGTGAATAGAAAGTTTAGAAATATAGAAAGTAAAATCAGACACACATATTTTTTTTTTATTTTGCCCTGCATCGTGACTGCCGCGATGTGACTACTGCGCATGCGTACATCGCGATGACGATGCTGAAACTATGTATCATGCAGCCCTAGTTGCTGATATGAGTGTCCTCATGTCGTTCCATTGAGGTTTGTTTTCACATGCGATGCACCTTTGTTATCCGTGTTTACTATAGCGCTCTATTTATGTGTGTTGATCAATGAATATATGTGAATCCAAAATTAAAATCTGTTCATTATATACATGTTAATGTATTAACCAACATTAATGAACAACGAGCAATACATTTGGTACAGTATTTATAAAACTTTGATAACGTTAGTTAATAAAAAATACAATGGTACACGTTAGCTCTTGTGGCAGTTTTTCCCCGTAATATCAAAACATTTTCAAGGTATCGTATCGAAGTTAGAAATTACAGTATCGTGACAACACTAGAACAGGTCCTCTCAAATCTCACCTATGCCATATAAAAGACTCTGAAAATGACGCATTTACTCACTATGAGATCAAATTCTACACATGAATTACAGAAACACAAAGGGAAAAAGATGCAGGGAGTGATCTGCACACAGAAAACATCCACAGTTCAAAAATGACAATAGCTTAGCCTCTCACTCTCTTTAATCTAACAGCAACTATATACATATACAATCAAAATAACATTAAGGACACAAAATTATCAGAATGTTTAGTATTAAGAAAAGGTATTTTGATATATATAGAGCTATGGCAAACAGTTGCCCTCTTTGGGCACTGTGTAGTGATATACATACACAGTTAGGTGATCAGGTCCTTCAATTCATATCCATTACTGCGGATATTACTGTTAACTTCTTGGCTAGACACATTATTGCTACTATGTGCATTGTAACATGGCTGGAATGTTTTATTGATCAATCATCATCTATGGACTTAATCTGTTTCATAATTCAAAACACACAACGCAAAATTCTGCAGCAAACTGCAGAAACGGTGCCGTTCCAATTATTTTATTACTAGTGACCCATTAGTGCGCAAACGCTACAAAGCTAACATCTCAATGTCGCTGTCTGCATCACCTTTCTGTCATTAATTCTTTAAGGCATCTGGCCGCCCCAGATGTGCCCCACAACTTAAGAACATCTGTGTGTGTGTGTGTGTGTGTGTGTATGAGAGCGAGAGAGAGTAATTAGCAGATTAACTAGCTTCACAAACATAAAGCCAATTAAAGGAGGTTGCCACCCTGCTCTAATCTGTGGCCAAACAATGAGGGGATGTTAAACTTAAGGTGTTTTACTATAAGATTCTGATATATATAACAGGAAAGAGCTTGTTTGTAGTTAAAGGCAACACTTTTTGATTTCCCCAGGGATTCCCCTTTTATGAATCACGGCAGAAAACAACTTTAAGACACAACTTTAAGATCTCAAGACAGTGGGGTTTTCCATATAAATGCAAATGAGCAGGTTTTTAAGTGATCTGATGTCAGAGTCAAACGCATGTATAAGACAGATAACAGGCTAAAGATACAGCTCTGTTCCATGTATAAACGACAGTTCGGCACTTTGTTCGGTCTATAAAAGACAGTTTGGTCTGTGTTTTTATTTACAGCTGATCCAGTTTATAGAAGCTTACATTGAGGGTTTATGTTGATGCAGACTGGTGTGAATGGTGTGTGTGTGTGTGTGTGTGTGTGTGTTGAGGTGAGTCAGGGGAAACCCCTTCTGGCAGGGAGTCCTGCTTGTGACAGAACTGAAGGCATCCTGCCAAAAGGCACCATGCCAACTCCCTCTTTCCCTTTTTTCTACAGCATTTATACGCTCAACCATTTCTCTCTATTAAATCAACATTTAACGTCTGTTTTATTTTACCAGGTCAGTCCCATTCGTTTAGTGTTCTTACTCCAAAAACACTCAACGACATGAATCATAAATCTTGTACAGGTTCTGTGGAAATGACATGTCAAGAAACAATAGCATCATCCTGCTTATAGATACTGTACATACAGTGGCATTAGATCAACACACACTCTATTCCTGTTCTGAACACAAAACAAGTTAGAAATATAGATCTGTCAAACACTCAAGTCAAACACGGATGAAAGAGACACATCTGTGTAAAGACCACAATATGTAAATTTTGTAAAAATCAAATGTATTAAAAATATTATATATATCAAATATAATATTAAATAACTAAACACAAAACATAAGCGCAATACAATATTGTATTGTGACCAAGAAATCAGTATAATATTGTATTGCCAGATTCCAGAGTCGCACCCGTAAATCTAAACTTCAAACAAAATGTTTCCTGGATAATTATACACGTGAGACTACATGGAATATTTGTCGTTTTTAAAAGGTATTTGCCACGTCACAGGATTACTGTACACAAGCTCAAAGCTGATTAAAATCTATAAAAAATCTGAGAAATTGAGTTGTTACAGCACCTAAAATACACTTTACCTAAAAAATTTATATATTTATAAGTTTAACCTGAAATCTATCCATTTTAAAGAAAAGTCTGTATCTATCTACTCACACATCTTGCATTTATAATTAAGTGTCTAATTTAGTGAGATTTAGTTCAAAACAACTTACAAGAAACCAATCACAAATAATTGCAATAACCTGTTAACTAAACTGGTTATAAACTAAACTATTACTACTAAAGTGTATTCTTTAATCCTAAATTTTATCACCACTTAAAATGTACATTTTACTTTAACAGGTTACAAGGTGAAAACAACACTTTGCTCACAAAATCCTCCAAACCTCAGTTAACAAATTGTCTAATCAAATAATGTTTGTTTAATAAACATACTATTATATATTCAAAATGCTTTTGATTTTCAAAACATCGCCCATTTCTCTCTCTCTTTCTCCAACCCCTTCACTGCAAACTCAATCTCAAAACTTAACAAGTTAAGCTTTGTCAGCACCCTCCAAAATAAGTCATTATCGGGTCGGCCCTTGTGTTTAATAATATCAGAGACACTCTTCAATATTCCTAACTGTGTCACCCTGTCCAACAAACCTGTCTCAAACTTCACGGATTGCTTATGTTTTTGTTTACTGCAGGAGGAAGCCCAGCACTCAGTCCTCTGGCCTGGCTGTATTTAGAAGGATGTGCTATAGAGTAGAGGTGGAGAGGAGGAGGGGAGTGTTAAAGTTGTAAAAATAACATTCCTGCATAAACAGGGTCTGAAATGGTCGGCGAGCGGAACGCATTCCTCACATTTCTATTGAAACGTGATCAGGTTCAGCATCTCACTGCTACATGTTCTCTCTGAGAAATGACAACCGCTGCAGGGGTGGGAGACTTGTGTGGGACAGTAAAACAGACAACAACATCTTCATTACGCATTAAAATAACATGGCTAATAAAAAGTCAAAGCAGCTTTAACACGAGTCCATTTCAGAATAATGTTTATTTGCTTACTGTGAAGATGCTTTGGTAGCACACTAGCTGTAAACGTACCTGAGTTTACGGTTTAAATAGGTTTGTGTGTAGTCGGTTCGCTATTGGGTCATTCCATGTCAACTTAACTAGATATCCCTGGCAAAAATGTTTTATTATACTTGTTCTTGAAAAACAAATATTTAAAATGATCATTTTAGATTTGGAGCCAAATTACAGCAGGTGAAAAATTACTTTAAAAGATCAGCATCAGCAGCATTATTTTATTTTTAAATGTAAATGTGTAAAAACGTGTAAAATTTGTTTACTTTAGCAACCCCTGTTGCATTAAATGCCAAGGGTGACAGTTCAAAAAGCACTAATTTACTAAATTAATATTTTGAATTGTACTTTACATTTCTGTTTAGTGTTTTAGTAAATTTTAACAACGGTTTTATTTTAAAGTTTTCATTTACTTTATTACATTTTAGTTTATAAACATTCCTTTAATTTTTTTTATTTGAAAGTTTATTAAATTTTTCGTTTTAGTATATGATAACAACTGTGCTACACATCTTGTGTATCCACACAATGTGTCCACAGAAGACAAACATATTTTGTGCATGTAAACATTTAGAGGTAAATCTGAAAGATCAAAGACTGAATGAAACTGTGTTGTCTAGCGAGTTGTTATTTAGTGCCAACCAGATGCCACTTGTACTCACAGTAGCTCACATGCTTCAGACCAAAAGTACAACGTGAACTCTGAAGGCAGTTGGAGGGGGGAGAAATCAAACTTGGGTTCAACTGAGCCATCAAAATACATGTACAGAATGAACAGACTAAAGTTGCACAATATCCACACTCCATGATGAATTAGGCTCTTCACCAGAGGCATGTGTAGATATTTAATGGCTTGTCAGAGAACAAGCATGAATTGTGATGCGGAGGGGCGGAGCCTTGTAAAGCATTTTAAAGCCTTTCCGTGAAGAATCTCCATTGCCACCAGCTTCTCTAATGACAGATAGAGATCAACTATGCTATACATCTCCCGTCCTCTCTCTCTCTCACACACACACACCTCTATCTAAATGGGGCCATTCTATAGACTTCTATTGTTTTTATACATAGCTAGTTATAAACAATATAACCTAACCCACACTCTCTCAAACTTTCTGCATTTTTACAATTGTACAAAAACTTTATTGACTATATTTTTATGGCACTTATACAAATGAGGACGTCCCCAAAAGGAGGTTTTGCTCAGATTTGTCAGGTTTTGCTGAGTTCTTTGATATACATTTGTCCCCAATATATGGTTAAGTAAATCCACCCACCCACACACACACACACACACAAAGACGTGTGTATTGATGTAGGTTACAAAGCCCCGGTGCATGAGTTCGCTGTACTGGTGTGCAATGAAAATCCTGCATAAGGATAAAGAGAAAGAAAAAAGGGGCATGTAGAGAATGGAGGAGATGTGTGCGAGTGTTGGGGGGACTCCCTGTAGGCCGTGAGGTGAAAGACGCTGCAGCAGAGCAGTTATTCATTAAGACACTGCTTTTTCTTCCTCTATTCTCTCCTTCCCTGGAGCTAAAAACACTTGTTCTCACATCAATGACCGTCTAACCCGGGGTGGTCTTCCAGTCCACTACCTACACCCACCAATCAACACCACAAATGCTGGATTGCGTGTTTGTGCGTACACATGCATGTGTGTGTGCAGATAAATTAGTTCTGATGTACAACTAAGGAAACTTTTGATACCCAAGACTAATGGGTAGAAAGTAAAGATTTTAGACTGATGATCTGTCTGGCTGATATTTTTTTACTGCTATTCACACGTTTTAGCTTGTGTGTACTGACAGGCAACACCAGTCTCTAAAGAGTTGTTCAAAACAAGAGCATTACACAACTGTGTGTTCAACAGGAAACAATCTATAGGGAAAGTAGCGTATTTAATGTAATGTTTGCATAATTACTCTTGTTTACATAACAGCAACTGATTCTTAAGTGAGAAACGCGTAGCTAAATAATTAAACATAGCCTAAAGCAAAGACAACCAAAAATTTGAACTTGACTCTGCAAAATGACTAAGTGGCTTTAATGTAAATGTCTAAATGACTCTGCATAAATATAATGGCATTAATACTAATAATTTAATAATTAAACCAATAAAACAGATAAAATACAAATAAAATGCGGTTCTGCATATCAAAAAAATCTGTATCTGTTATAAAAACAATATCGGTTAATCTGTAGCAGAAAGACAGATTAACAGGACAAACTTACTGACGTAAGAGTGCGTGCGCGCAAGAAAGAGTGTAAAGGGTACAGAGGGTGAGAATATTTTTCGGTTAGCCTGCGTGTGTGTTTGTGTGCGTGTGGCTTACTTGCTATGTACAGAAAGGGTTTGGGTTTCAGATGAATGGTGAAATAGTTAACAGACTGCTGCCTCAGTCTGTCCTGCTCAATTTAACATTAACCCACACACACAGCGTGTACATAAAGTACAACATGTAGTACAACACATGGGTGCCTTTTAGACTTTTTTACATTTACAAAGCAATTTTAGTGTTTTCTGGAGAATTAGCAGTGGACTTTTGGCTTGTTTAATCACTTAGCAACCACCAATAGCAACCTAACAACCACACAGCAATGCACTGGGTACAGCTTAAAACCACCCACAACACTGTAGTACATGGGTCTCCAATCCATGTTCCTGGAGATCCACAGACATGCTTTGTTTAGCTCCAGCCTACTCCAACACACCTGCCTGGATGTTTCTAGCAGTCCCAAAGACCTTGATTAGCTGGTTCAGATTTGCTTCATTAAGGCTTGAGTCAAATTCTGTGGACCTCATTGGAGATCCCTGTTTTAGCATGTGGACAATTTTGGCACCAAAAATCTAATCAAGGACTTACAAGGAGCAACTTCTTGACAAAATTCTTACTGTGAAATTATATACAGCATGTTATATTTTCTTGACATTATTTTGTCCACGTGTTGATATTTTGGTTAAATATTTTACTTATTCTCAAGAGGGCACTGTACTGAAAATGTGACCAGCTGAGATATAGATATACAAAACCTGAGATGAAAGTGTGATTACAAGAAGAAACCGCAGGACATCCTGCTTGTTCAGAACACTGGGTTCTAGTTGTGGAACGATCTGTATTCTTGATGTATCATACTGATGTATCATAATTTTTCGCAAAAACTGAGACACTTGTAATCTAAATGTACTTGTAGTCAGGCTGAAAGGTTACAAAAGTATCAAAACAATCTTATGAGGGACGTCACTTAATTTCTGCACTGCAGATGGTGGTCATGCAGGTGGTCAAATTTGTCCTCAGAAATGATTAAATAAGAGGAAATTGATACTCTGTCTAAATCTCAAACAACAATCTACTGACAAGCACCGACACATTCTGGTCTAGACAACATTAAATAAGTGCAGATGTATGTATGACTCCCAGTGGAACAACATAAACCAGTAAAAAAGCTGAAAGTCGGTTTCCAAAGAAAGACACATCCCAGCACACTGCTTTATATTCAAGGACCTGCATGTGCTTAAAACACTAGTAACTGATAGCTTTGCATCCTTCAGTATATCTATAGTTTCAGCTGCTGTATGTACAAACAGGTTTTAACATTGGACATTTGTGTTGTTTGTAACGATCTGTCAACAAACTGCCATACTGACCTTCAAACATTCAAAACGATGGATAGTTTCATTTTTGAGTGAACCGTCCCTTTCAATGCCAGGAATATATATGGTCATATAGCGGTCAATCATTTCCGTGACAACCCATTAAAAGAGAAGTCTAAGCCATCCAGCTATATGGGAAATGAAATAAGGTGACTTAATCTAAAGATGGTGTGTGTACTTCTTTCAATGTTGAAATACTTTCTGCCATCACAGCTTTTGGCATGCATAAACCAGAAGTTAATCATTCAGACAATCAAAGATGCAGTTGCGTAGTTAGCAGGAAAGTCCCGTACCACTTTAAATGGCTCGTAGATCTAAAATCTGGATAGTACCTGAGAAACACAAGTAAATCTGCTCTCATACCACTAACAAAAGTTTTACAAAACTTCAATGTGGTGAGGAACTAAGCAGCATGATTTAGTCTTCCGTGCCAATATCGTATTTTTCTGCGGTATGAAATTGCTTGTTTTGAGGATTCAGAACACTGAAAGAATGTAACTGTCCTGTGAGACATGCCATCCCTATGGACATTAGTCAAAAATATCCTGACCATGTGGTTTTGAGGAATGGAGTGGAGACAGGTCCTGAAAAGACTTACAACCTGGCCGTGACCCAGAAACATCAGAGGAACCTCGTGTCCTTCCAAGGATCTGCAGGTTACAGCAGTTGACCACAGAGGACCACTTCGATGTTTATTCATAGCTGTTGCACATGGATGCAAGACCGCATGAAGTTCATCCTGCACCAGGAACGGAATGGGAGGAGATGATACTTCATACACTAGCTTCAAATTCTAAACTTGACACGGGTCATAACTGGGTGAAATGTTCTGTACTGACCAGTTAAAGACATGTGAAAACCTATATGCTTTTTCCAGTTTTGACAATAACAACAAATTATTTACCGATACTGATATATCACATTGAACCACCAAAAAACTAGAAACTATAGCAGATACTAAAGCTACTGAAGTACTAAAAAGAGGTTGTACATACGTTTCAGAACGTCTTTGTCACAGGCGGGTATTATAAACCGGCAACTATTCAGACTACTAAAATGTGTAATGAAGCTGAACAGGCACGAATGTCTGAAAGTGAGTATGAGATTGACTACATTTCAGACATTTCAGCTCAAGCTGGTGAAGGAGAACAAAAGCTGAATGAGAGGAAGGACCTGCAGAGCTAGTGAGACTAGAGGTAGAGGAAGAACAAGAGCACAGTAAGGAAGTAGAGAAAGGTCACAATGTGTTCATGCTAAATTCTGAACTCCACTGCTGCACAGCGCAATTATTTTACAACTTATTTTACAACTTATTTTAAGACTACCGCTGCATGACATTGAGGGAAAATGTGATATGAAATTACTTGCTAATTAATGCAGTATATATCATTCAACACAATAATGCTTTTATTTGGAAAATCAATGTAAATGATAGAATATAAAAAACAACAACCAACAAACATGTTTTCTTTCTGGGAAAAGAAAGTATCATTTGCTTCTCTTTTCCTGTCAGGATTTTAACATCCCAAAGCCTTCAGAATCCAAACCTATAAATCCAATAAACGTCTAAAATTATATCTAACCTCTTTTATAAAATACTATAGACAATTTTTTGCAGAACTTATGTTAAGCCTAGCTTAAATAACACTTTATTTAACGGTTCATTTAACATTGCTGAACAAGAACTCAATGAAGCGCAACTTAAAACTGCACGCAGTCATTTTTACTGCTGTCATAATTATAATATTTCTAAAAGTGCTGTTAAGGGGTATAACTGTGTCATATACAAATGGAACAGTTCGGTTCATAGAGGTGGAATGGGTGGAATGATCCTCCAAATTCTATTCAGTCTGCTGCATCCCTCAGTATATTCAACAAACAGCTAAAAACCAGTCTCTTCCACAAATCCCTGACACAACCATGAATTTATAAATAAACTAACTTTTAATCCTTTACTAATCGCTTTATTGTTTTCCTCACCTTGTAAGTCTCTTTGCATAAAATGTATTCATTTGTAATATGAGCGTAATAAGGTAAAGTGAAGTCAACCTCAATAATGGGTCAGGGCTGGGTCAGGGCAACAGGGCAAAGGGGCATTCGGTAAATACTGTTACTCTCCTTTTTTAGTGCAAACTGAAATCACTGGTCTCCCAGTGATCTCAAATCACTGGTCCCACGCTAGACAATATCACATCCAAAAACATTCTCACTGATATAATTAGTGACAGAATGACAAAACTAACATCTGAATGTAATTAAACAGCAGAGAGTGATTTGCTTTAATGGAAATGATCCCTTCTACAGTTACAGTTGTCCAGCCAAACCGGTAGATTTATGCTGTTCACCGAAAGTGCACGGATAGGGAATTTTCTCCCCTCAGCATCCGGCAGCCGAGGTGAGTTGTGTGGGAGTGCAGGAGTTGTGCTGTGAGTCAGCTGCTTGCTAAATGGGGGCACCGAAGCACATGGTTGGAGAAAAATACCCCTGTAGCCACCCGATTGGTCTGTCTCGAGCAGGGGAGGGAGGGGCCGAGCGGGCAGGGAGGAGTCATGTGACCAGAACTAGCAAAGCACTTGATAATAGGACCCCCACTCGCAGTGAGGCGAGAGAGAGAGAGAGAGAGATAGTAAGAGAAAGGAAGAGAGAGTGGATTGGACGAGAACCAAAAAACCCTCTACCACACACAGGCTGTGTATTGTTGCCTATTCACTGGACTCCATCTCAGGCCCACTTTATCATTCAATTAGGACAGCTTTCACACCACACAGCAGAGAAAAGCGGCCTTCAATCAAACTGAAAAACTCACACTGCCACTGGAGGGCACACAGAAAGAGCCACGGCTCTCTCTCTCCTTTCATTTCTTTCCCTCACTTTCTCTCTCTCTCTCTCTCTCTCTCTCTGTTGTTGTTGCTATTCTGGACTGTGTGAGGACAAGAGAGGGAGAAAGAGAGGAAGAAAGCAAGCAACAGAGGTCATCTGGTAACACCAGAGCTTCTCTCGCTCTCATTTCTTTTCCCTTGTTGTCTTTTTCTGTTCTTCTCTGTTCTCCTCTCTAAAGAGAGAGCACATTTTTCAAGACTATCAGAGATAGGTGAAACGCAAGCGTGTGAAGACACTCTGCTGTGCATGTTTAAGAGCAAAACTCATGTGAGCTGTGCAGTTAAAGTAATCACTGCTTTAGTCACACACACACACACACACACACACACTACAACTCTTTGTGTTTGCGTGCTGCTTTAACTGAATACACTGAAAATGAACTCTTTTGAAACACTTTACCATTTAACAGCTTCACCAACAAATGGCCATACTCAACTGATGGACTTAATTTGTGTACATATTTTAGCACACAATAAATTATTTTGATAATTTCACTATCTGTTTAAGAAATTTGTAGTTCATAATGGATTTTCAAATTCTAGATCAAAGTCTGGGTCAAAACAATCAAATTTATAGTCCTACATTTTCAACTTTAAAAAAAGCATAAACACATTTCTAAGATTGTAATGAAGAAAAAAGTTCTGTTTATTAATGTCAAGTATAGTCTAAATATAGTCACAAATTGTATTAATGTCTTGATGAATGTTTGTTTTGCATTTTTTTTCTTTTGTTTGTTGTGTACATGCACTGATACTTGCCAACAGTGTTTGTCAAACAAACTTGCCAATAAAGTACTTTGAATTTGAATTGAGAAAGAGAGAGAGAGAGAGAGAGAGAGAGAGAGAGAGAGAGAGAGAGAGGGATCTGTTAGGAACACAGCACACGAGCCTCTGACCATCATCTCTCCTCTATCCCTTACAGCTCAAAAATATAACAATGGATTCTGTGGACCACACACCTGACTGCACACAACAAGACTGACTCACTCTCATCTTCTGCCAGGAAACACTTCACTGTCAGATGCCCATTAAATCACCAGAAACGAATCTACAACCCTTAAATCACCTTGTGTTTAAAGAACACAGAAAAATACAGCAAGAAAGATACACGTTTAAAAAACAACTATGACGCACACAGACACGCACTTGCCTGGGTGGGGGAGGGAGTTGCACTTATGCACAAACACTTACGCACACTAATAAAGAAAAACGCAGTGGGCAAAGTTGCGGAACCATTTGTTGAGCTTTGAGAGAAAGACAGTTGCTAGAAATTGTCCCTTTTATAGACCACAATGACATCCTGCAGTTACAAAGACCCACAGTGCACAGTTATATCATGCATAAAGCCCTAATATAAATCATGACTTCATGGCAGTATGTGTGATGTTAGTTCCTGTCTTCGACTCCTGTTCATGTTCCTAGAGTGATGATACAGGACCAGAACAGCACTGGAACACTTTTGAATCACTCTGCTACAGAAACCATTAAATATGATACAATAAATGTATGGATTCCCACAGCAGACATATTGTCTGCATCTGCTTTGATTGCATGCGTTAAGTCGCATTATCAGTCTGCCTCGTTCATTCATAATATACACATTAATACTTTACAATAAGGTTCCATGTGTTAACATGAACTTAGAGTAAACAATACATTTTTATGTTCATTTTAGTAAACAATAGTAAACATGTTAGTAAACAATTAGTAAACAATACATTTTAGTAAACAATACATTCACTAATCTTTGTTAACGTTAGTTAATACAAATACAATTGTTTATTGATCATTCATGTTAGTTCATTGTGTATTAACACATCAAACTTCTGATTTGAAAAAAAAAACACATCAAACTTCTGATCTGAAAAAATGTATGAAACTGTTGAAATTAACATTAAGATTAATAAATACTATATAAGTATTGTTTATTGTTAGTTCTAATTTACGCATTTAACTAACGTTAATAAACGGAACCATACTGTAACGCGTTACCATATATACCAATATCAATACCAATAAGTACAGTATATAAATAAACAACTCAAAGAAGTTAAATCTAAAACTGCACATGAAGGTTTGAAGTAACTACATAATTTTTAAACAAAAAACAAGACTTTTTTGAAAACGGTTTCTTAATGAAGTTTTTTGATCTTTTATAAATGCACATTAAAGACAAGAGACACAGCCATAACAGTTTTTAAAACATCAAAACGTCTCTATGGAAATAAAAGATACTTTTACCAGTATGTGCTGTTGATATTTGCTGGTTTGGAAATGCTGCTGAAAAACAACATGCATCATGAATCACTTGCTCTATCCCTCGCCTGTGAGCTCTGATTCGCTCTATCGTCATCCAGCTTTCATTTTCCTTTCTGTGACTGTGAGTCATCTGATCACACGGAAGGACTTCGGATTCTCGGCACATGACTGTGCATCTGTGAGTACTGTGGTACCCACCCGAAATACATGTAGATATACATGTAAATATTTATGGTGTAATGTCACACTTTCCAAATTACTTGGTTTGTTTGTTTTCTTCCTTCATAGTACCCATTATACTGTATACTAACTGTATGGTGTTTTACAGAAAGATACCATTTCCTTACTAATCCAGAGCAACTTATTCAGAATTAAATCAATTTGTCAAACTGAGTATTATGCTGTATTATAGTGATGCTGGAGCGTCATACTAAATAGTATTAGTAATAGTAATAGTAGCTTGGGTACATGCACGTGACCACTGTGTATTTAAAATTAACAGAACCGACTGAATCTTAAGATTTAAACTCAAACTTTAAGACTAGTTCCCATTTCTTAAAAGACAGAACAGCCCCATCATTCCTGAAACACATTTCAAACAGCTTTCCTACTGAACAGAACTGTATAGCTTTGTTGGCATAATCTAATTTAAAACACCTAAAAATGACTGCCTGACACACAGATATAAATGTAAACTGAAAAGGTAATAAGGTTCATGAGGTAATCAATGTATTAAAAATTAAAAATAATGAAAACTGGATCGTTTCTGAATTAAGACAATAAATCCACAACAAAGGTAGCGAAGAGACAGTAAGAGAGCGATAAGTCACCCAGATAGGAAGAAGAGCCATGTTTGGGGTGGAAAAATGAACGAGAGAGATCTGAAGGAAGAGAAGAGGGGGTTGCAACATAAGTGCTGTTCAGTGATGGATAGACTCAGGGCTTGAAAAGCCACACCTGCCAGCTAACAGAAGAAGAGCTTTACTAGTGTACAGTGGCACGATGCCTTTCAAACATCTAGCGTCTTCTTACTATCTAAAGGCACTGCATACTGCATGTGCGGTCAGAATGTGTACCGGCCAAAAACACTCTTCCCTTGTGCATGTGCGATTTAAACATGTTAACAAGCGCTTGGTTACAGTGTGGGGCATGTGTGCACTGTTTTGCAATGTTGTCATTTGTGCGTATACACGCATATTTTGGCTTTTACTTTCCGTTACTATGCTTTGTTCTTAAAATGAAAGCACTAAGTTTGGATTGACTTTTTGAATGCAATTCTCAATTCCTACCATTAAGTTTAAATCCTGACCTTGTTCTTTATTTAGAAACATTTCGTTCTGCTTTTTCTTTTGTAACTGCTGATTATGTACAGGTATGTTTGGGGAAGAAAGAGCTAATTACTAATATAAAGTAATAAAGTAATTATAAAGTAATTACTAATGACTGAGAACTTATTAGTCAACAATTTGTGCGTAAGTTAGCAATTCAATTATTCAATTACATTTTAAAGGGTTTCTGGTAAAGTGTAATGATCTAAGCTTGAAGTCTTTATCTGACATGCAGTGATTACCCTAACATATCTACATTTTTGGTATTATGCATTCATAGGACTATTTTTGTAACCTGATTTGACCAATGCAAAAACTGAGAAAACAAATTGTTTTAAATATTTTAAAACAGGCAAATCAGGGGAACTCATTACATCTAACTGTCTTCTAAAAGACTGCCTCACACTTTCTAACTAACAAAAAATGCTTTACAAGCAATCGGCAGAGTAGAGTCGACAATCGATCAAATGCATTCTGTTTACAAACTGTAAGTTATGCATCCGCTGAGTATTTAATGATGAAGTTTCCGAAGTTCAAGCGAACATGTAATTAAAAATAAACACCCGTTTTACACACTGTTTTACAAAATAAGCCAAAAATAAATTATGTCGATTCGAGAGAAATTTCCTTTTTGTTTCTACAGTCATAAACGTCCACGGGTGTTCCGAACATTGTATATGGAACGAAGGATTCATCAAGACGGTCGTCATGCATCATCCACTGATAGAAATCAAATCTGGTGTGTTAGATGCTTGGAGTTATAGTGCCCTAGTGAACTTGTCCTGATTTTATCTCTCTTTCTCCCCTCCCTCTTTTATGGGGTGACTGAGTGACCAGGGCAGCACTGGCTCAACAGCTACTGTTTATGAAATGCTGAACTGCCCACATAAATACTCCCAAGTGTCTGTTTCACACATGGAAACATTAATACTTCATATTTGCAAATACAAGCTAAACCACATTTCCACATTATGGCCACACATTGCTTACATTATAATACTAAATAAATAGCTCTATTTATGTAACTCACACTCAGCATCTTCCCTGTTCTATCCTCACTGCTGTAAGTGGAGGATATGAGGACTGATATGAGAGCTGATCCCTATTTTACACTGGGTATTAAGTAGCATTTGTGCTCTCCAAAGCCTGTCCTACCTATTAACCTCTCTGATGTGCATTCTCATGATAATCAGCCTGTTGCCCACCGAGGAGCATAGAATTGTGGGATGTTTTCAGGGGAGAAACCCCCCTTGATGCACGTTCACTCGCTCGGTCGCGCTCTCTCTCTCCAACTCACACATACTGAGTCAAGCATGTAAGCTGTCTTTCTAGAGAACACACAAACAGAAGTTCACAGAAAACTGCTTAGGACTTTATTTAAAACTTCCCACAAATTTGTAAATGTGCTTCTATACCAGCCCACGTATTTCTAAAAGGACTGGACTTCTATTTTTAAGGCGCTTCGAAAAAATCGAAAGAATTAAGACAAGCAAATAAACACGGCTTTGATATTCAAACGGCTTGTATTGCATTGCAGAATGTCCCACAATGAGTTAAAAACAAACCATTTTATCAAATAACAATTTAAGATCAAACAAGAACTATTATGGGTTCTCTCTTCAATTCAGATAATTCAGATACTTATTTCATACCAACATATCAATTCAAGGTGCCCACTTTGACATGCAAATTTCACATGATATTATTTTAAGCAACCTCATTTCCAAGCAAAATACCTCATTACCAGCACTAATGCTGAAAACAAAATACTCTTCACACAACAATATGCGTTTCAACATGCAAGAAACGGCAATGTCGATAACAAACCATTGTCTCGTGGCGATCTCGCTTCCATTTCCTTATTATGTAGCTCGAAGCAGTGGAAGTAGAGGGCCTTGATGGAGCACCAAAAATCGCCAAACATAAACAACTCGTTTCAGGCTGTTTTTATTCATCACTGTTATAAAGCCATTTAACAGCTCGCTTTTCACATACATCTGTCCAAAGTTTAATGTTTTACACTATTGTCACTGATAATACGGCTAAATTGCTTTAGCACACACAAGCGCAAATTATATATACCGTACTTAAAAGCTTTCACCTTTATATTACGTGTTGGAGTATTGATGCATGCGTTTAGGAAACAGATATCGGCACAGCTACAGGTGTTGAGCATGTGGCTACAGTGTTGCGCTGACGTTCACTGGTAAACTGAAGTTCGGTCACAGTTTTTAAAATGAATTAGAAGTTAAATGACGGTTTTTGTTCTTAAAACACTTTGAGTTCCCCGATCGATTACTGTGACATTGTACTTGATGATATCAGTACTTGCATTAAGTTCGCGAATGCATCAATGGTCAGTGACGTGCGTGATTTACAATAAAATACCCAACTTACTGTAACACTGAATACTAAGTAAAAATAGACTCCTAGCTCACACACACCTTTGCTGATTGGCGTTATTAAGTAACTTTTCATTGTAACATACTAACAGTCTTTTTTCGTAAAAGATGGCAAACGAAACAAAAGTCACAATCCGCCCAGGAACATCCGATCAGTGGCAAACAAATGACGAGCACAAGATAAGCTATTGCAGCACGGAGCTATAGCATGAAGCTGGCGAGAAAACTAGACAAAAATAGTTATTTAAATTAACACGTAGAGCTCTGAATGTTCCGATATCAAGAAGTGAACTATATATACATAGACAATCGCGAGAGATTAACTGGAGAAATGGAACAAAACAAATGTCTTTGAATGTTTCAAACTCAACATGAACGCTCTCCGCTCCCCCTGAAGCATAAATATTCAGAAATTGCTCAAAATTCACAAATCCACACCAAAACAACACCGAGCAGCAATCGGCACAGTAGAGTCGACAATCGATCAAATGCATTCTGTTTACAAACTGTAAGTTCTGTATCCGCTGAGTATTTATCGATGAAGTGTACGAAGTTCGAGCGAACGTGTAATTAAAAATTAAATACCCAGAGCCTCAACACTGTTTTACAAAATAAGCCAAAAAATAAATGACGTCGATTCGATAGAAAACAGCAACAATGTTTTCACAATTAAACCCTCGTGCGATCTTCCTTATTGATCACTGGGGGTGTACAGTTGTATTAATTATCGGTATCTCATAAAAAAACATGCACACAGCTGAACGTGCAGCAACATTATGAGTACTTGCAGAAAAAAACGAGCAGTTGCCCACCAAAAACTTTCCAGCACCGCATTAGTCAATTTTACAAGCGACCCTCGTAACATTCCAGCACCGACTAAGCGCAAACTTACCGTGGGAGTCCCACGCCACCGTTCCCGGTTTTTCTCTTCTTGATCTGTTGTTTTATTATTTTTTCCAATTTTTTCTCTAATTTTTCTTTTTTCGGGGCCTGAGCGTCTCGCGCTTCTCATGCTGTAGCAGAGTTATGGGGCGCGCGAGCATTGTGGGAGTGTGACGTCAGGACACTTTCACAAACTTTTTACAGGGGCTGGTAAACTGTTGTGTGTGTGGTGTTTTTGAGAGGTTGTGTTTTACACGGCGTTATGATTAATGATAGATATTGGCGGGCTGATAAAGCTCAAAAGTGAATGATTATCGAAAGCAAAGGGAACTGGAAAGCCGATAGCATTTTTAAATAATTTAATGCAGCATGTTTAATGCAAGGTGACTAAGTCAAGAAGTACTCTCTCTTTCCAGCTATTTTATACATGATACTGTGTTTTGTGATACTATGAAAACTATTGTCACTAGGTTATGATAAATCTTTGTTTATGCCTACATTAAACAGTACGTAATTGATCGCTTGATTAATTAAATGAGTTCAAATAAGGGAAGGACGGTGGGACAGTCAAAGTTTTGCGGGAAAGCTGTGTAGCTATTTTTCTAAATGTCGATTGGCTTTTTCACCCATTTCAATTGTTTAAATACTTATTTTGGTAATTGGTAGGTAATAACGTATCAATAATCATTGTAGGTTTGTGAATGTAAAACGAAAACTTTTTTTTCTTTTTGAAATGTAGAATATGGTTATTTGGTCATGTGGTCATTTACAAGCATTTAACAAAACTTTGGATGATTTTTCTGGAGTCTAATATATCTAATCTATATCTAATATGTCATAGTTTTGATGTTTGTGCATTTATTACTAAATCAATAATAATCGGGGGTATACATGTTTATTATATGATGCTTTATTTTTCGTGGCTAGTTGTGTTTCCGGTGGCACTGTTTGATTTTTGAAAGGATGAAGAGCGTGCACGTGTAGTTTCCCGATGGTCCCATTTCACCTTGTGTGTGTGTGTATGGGGAGTATGTGTGTGTTTTTCTTTGGGGGGATAGAGGTGGGGGGATTACTTCCAGGGCATACCAACCCGTTTCCTCGCCACCCCAACCCCCTCCTGCAAACAGCGGGTGGATGTGTGAGTGTGTAGGGGGGTGGGAGAGCAAGGGTCTTCAATATAAGCCACTCGACATGCTCAGCGCTAAAGAGCGAAACGTTTCCAAGTTTTTACATATAAAGATTCCTCCTGCCACCTGAGTGAACTGACATATTTTCATAAAAGTTTCAGGACTGTTTAAGACAGACTGAAATTTAATAAAGTAATTGCTCAGAAAGTTGAATGAAAAATATCTGGACACCTTTTCATCATCTGGTGTGATAATATCAGGTCGTTCTGAAACGGAATTGTTGCGGCTTTCTCGAGCTGTAGGGGAAGTTCAAGAGAGCGCGTTTGGATGTATGAACGCCCGGAAGAGATGTTGAACTGAACGAACGTATATATGTGGATTAAAAACAATCTTGCTCCGTTTTCTTTAAACGCACATTAAGCTTTGACAAGCACACAGTCTGTTTATTATTAATGATTGGGTTACGTTATTTTTTGATTTCACAATTAACGGAAACAACAGGTTCTTTCTTTTTAACGATAAAAACAAAGTAAATCTTGTATATATAGACAGGATTTGGCGATTGACGAAAAATAGTTTTTCGTTAATTGATTCCTTGAAGAAGATGAAAAGATACAAATGATTGGATTTTAAATATTTACTGCATTGACTTTGTTATAGAACAGTACAACCGAGATGAATAAACGTGGAACAAGTTGTACATTATTATAAATGAAACTTATTTAGACTGAAGGATATATAAAAAGCCATGATGGTGCCAGATCAAAAGGGGAAACCAAAATGACTGTACACTATGTGGTATGAGATGATTAAAGGTTATTTATAGGCTTTTTATACAAATAAGAAAGAATAAAAAGTGATATTTTCTTGGTCAAATAACAAGAATTCTATAAAGAAAACAAAGTGTAACATTTCCTAGAAAGGTTAAAGATTTATTTTTATGAAATATATGTGCTAACATGAACACAAATTATAATTTAATTAATATAAAGAATCATTTAAGAGCAAAAAAACTTGCAGGAAATATAAGCGATTATCATATAACCATATAAGCTCATGGTAAAGGTGCACATTTTTAAATTTGTGAATGTGAACTAAAACCTATTCAAATGTACACTAATCCAGTTCAAAGAATGTGATACTTTGAGGAAAATCTGAACAAATAATTCACCTTTTAACCTCAACTTTGAACCAGTTCTTATAAACCAATTTACATTATAAGAGCTGTTTCAAAGCAGTTCATGCTATAACAAATATTTTTTATTTTACCTTCTGTGTATGTATTTTGCTAAGACCATTTTTGTGATCTAATGAACTGCATTGTGGTGTTAAAAACATGCTGTTTAACAAGACACCAAAATGTGTCATTATCTATATTTGATCAGTTTGGTGTTCCGTTGTTCAGTGACCTTTATTGTTAACAGACTTTGTTATGGTTCTGCCAAAATGTCAGTGTGTTCAGGCATCAGTAGACTACTTGAAGCACAACTGGTCTAAGGTCAGTGGTCAGAGGAAACTTCTCCAAACACCCCAGACGGATGTAAAGAGAAGGTCAGGCAAACTTCACACGCTATAAAGTAAAGGTGAGTGGGTGGTGTTGAGTGAGTCTGGAAGCAGCTGTAGTTTATACAAACAAGATCATTTTAATTTCCACATATTATGGCATACGATCTGTTACCTGAATAACAGACACTAGTCAATGAAAGATATTAGATAGAAAAAGGAATACCAACTTTAAAAGGGTAATGCTTTTGTTTTTTTTTACATATCAACAATGAATGTTTTATGTTTATGAATTTGGCAGATGCTTTTATTCAAAGCCACTTACTGTACATTCAGGGTTTATAATTTATCAGTACATGTGTTCTCTGGGAATCCAACCCACAACTTGCTAAACAAAAAATGCTCTACCAGGAACACGAGATGGTGACTGTGTCATATTGTTCCCTTTGTTATTAATGTTGCACGTGTTTAAACCAATGTGTTAAAATCAGATCAATCCTAAGAGGATTCCCATCCCTCACAGTGATGAAGGAAAGTTTTGTGGAAGTGTCCTGTTACCATCTTCCTCCTAAAATGTGAAGATAAGAACTGAATTCAGAAATGCTCAGTAACCATATTTTTAAGCACATTAAAGAAACATGTACTGTAACGTCCATAGAAATTGATATAATATTTATCAGAACATGTGTGAACATCTTCCAAGTTTAATTTAGATGCACACAGACCTCAACACAAAACCTCAATTATACAGTAACAATTATTAAATGAATAAATGAGCTCTTAATATACCCAAAAACTATCAGCATAAAAAGGCGGCAAAATAAAAAGTCTATAACAGTAATAAACAACATTTATTCATGCTGCAATGCATTGATAATGAGCATGAGCAATACATTTCCCACCATCACGGCAGTTTGAAAACACTAAATAAATATGCTGAAACCACATGCGGAACATGACCCGACTTTATTAGGTCCAGAAGGATGTCGTTGAAAAATCAAAGAGCTCATTTAATTTTGGGCAGTGCTTACTAACAGTCTCCCTCGCACTCGTTCACGCACACAAACAAACCTACACGTTACCTCTGTTAGACATCAAGATCCTCCCTCCCTTTGGTCAGATTTTTCCTAAATCAAGCAGTGACTAAACCAAACACGGATTATGTACCCATTTAAAAGAAAGCGTTAGTTTCCAGCCCAAGTTGAGAACTTGTTATCTGATTGTTTGTTTATTTTTTTCAGCTTTGTGGCTGGGCTTTATTCAGGTTGATTACAGTGGAGTGGTGGTCTGTCATTTAGGCGCTCCAGATCGATTTTAAAGCGCTTTGTGAAACACCACACACAAGTAAAACTTCTCCTCTCTCCACCTTAAAAGTGCTTGTTAAAAAAAACCTATTATGGGGAACAAGGGGAGAGTAAGTTTCAAAGCAAAATCGGCCTCCATTCCTTCCTAACCAGCTCCTAATTACTCTCTGATTAACCATGGGACTCACAAAGTTGATATTTGCCTCTTTATACGAATGCCATGATGACAGGAACCAGAAAAGGGGTAAACACACACATGCACACTAAAATAAGCCTGGGAGAGTATTTGAAGGGCATCAGGGAAACATCTGTGGCTATTTACGAGTAAGTAGCCAGTAGTCAAATCTCTAACAGGTTTGGTGTCATCCTGACTTCTTTTCTTATTTTGTCCCCTGCCTCTCCGGAATCTTTTTCTTAATTATTTCTAATGAAATCCAACACATCTTCTCAGTTGAGTTTTCATCTCTCAACATCATGAAATCATGAAAACTCTTTCAAAAAGTCATTGATGACAACAATAGCAATTAAGCAGGAGGTGATTTGTACACATCTGGAGTGGATTTCCTTACCCGAACAGTCCTCTTTGGCTGCCTTCTCTCCCCCAACACTGTTAAATTGAGGACTGCCATGGATTAAGGAGAGCCTGTTTTTTAATGTGTTTGGTTAAAAGCAGATGGTTGGTTTATGTTAGTTCAGGAAGGCGATAAACAACTTAGATGCACTGTCAAACCACCAATGTAGTGAACATGGAGACTTGCACTGCGTTTAAAGAGAGCGTTCGTATGATTTCAGTATTCTCAGACAATACTGTATCTGCTGCTGTTTTGTATCTGTGGATGTCTGTATTATGCAGAAGTAGGTATTAAATAAAACTCTTATAATTCAATAAGCATCAATCCTAAAAAAATAGAGTGAGGCTGTTTCAACACATGGGGTATAAACTAAGGATAATTTAAACACTAATAAAAAAGTAATGTATACTATAATATTAGGTTTTGACATAATCCTCAGTTTTTTAGAGTATAAGCAATTGTTTATTTACTGAAACTAAACTGCTATCTGAAGAGATGTGAGAACCACTGTCCCAAAATGAAGACTAGAGAGCAAGAGGGAGAGAGAGTGTGTGGGAAGGTAGGAAACAGTGAGCTGTAAGGTAGAAGCAATAGCCTTCAGTATCACCCATCAGCCTGCCACTGCTGTGCTCGTCTGATAAGACACTTGGGTGGACCCAGCAATGCTCTCCATACGCACACACAGTTCTCCACCACTCCTTCCTAGTAATATTTAGAAACAGATAATGTGACAGTCATAAGATTATACTGTAAGTGTTTGATGTGATGTGCCTTCAATCTCTTGCATGTGATTGGAGTATCAAACTTGTAAAGGCATTACTAAAACATCCTTAAACATGTTCAGGGTCATATTGTGAACAGGAAGGGATGAGCTATAATTGTTTCACATAATGATTCACTACATAATCTTGTTAAAAAGCACCAGCATATGTTGTGTATTTGATGCTGGTCCCCAGGATGCTGGTTTGCCGGGGATTTTAAGTTTTAGGTTTTTTTAACTAGCTACACTGGCAACCGCCAGCTAGCTTTACAAGAACCAGCATCTTTGGTCGTGCTGGTCCACCGGTTAGACCAGCGGTAACCATCCTAAGCCAGTCTAAACCAGCATGAAAAATTAATGTCTTTACCGAGCAGATTCACATTTTGAGGAAACATTTGTTCTATCTCAGTTGCTGTTCCTCTCTCATCATGAAAGCTATTTGCAAGTTGTGCTTGAGCATACAATGAGAAGTGATTGTTTAAACCTTTATGTCGTGGCCTTTGAAGATCTGATTCGCTTCCTCCCCTGAAGGAAGTTTCAGAACTGCACAGTTAGAGAGTAAGAGCTCAGTTTTGCTCTGGTGTGTTATCATCACAGTCATCTGTAACAATGAAAAACTGTGTCAGTGTGTGTGTGTGTGTGTGTGTGTGTGTGTGTGTGTGTGTGTACTTGTACATCTACCATTGTGAGGACCAAAGTGACAAGTTAAAAAGTGACAAAGAGAGTAAAGTGAGGATATTTTGTCTGGTCATCATTTTCTGACACCTCTTTTAAAGGCTGTTTTACAATTAAGATAATGTTAGGTTTAGGATAAGGGTTAGTTAGGCAGTGGGTTGGGATGGTTAAGGTTAGAGTGAGAGTCTAGAGATTATACTGTGTTAACAAATGTTCTCACAAAGATAGCTGTACAAATGTATGTGTGTGTAAGTGAGTGTGTGCACGTAAACTTTTCAATGAATGGGGGATGGGCCAGGTCATTAGAGAGCAGGGATGAATGGTAGGCAGTAGACACAGGAAAGAGAGAAACATGATGACAGAGTGCAGGAAGAACTGATGAAAGATATGAAGAGTGAACAGAGGTATATATGAGCGTTACAGAATACTGGGGTCTTAAAGGGTTAATTCACCCAAATGTCATTTGAAATATTGTTGTTCACCCTGTTCTGTTTTAAAGCTATATTACTTTCCTTTGCGGAACACAAGACGATACATTTAACAGTTTGTACAATGACTGTGTTTTTTCTTCATACAATAAGAATGGGGACTAAGGTCAGTTCTCAAGAAAAAAGTCATATAGATTTGGAACAACATGGGTAAGTAAATCATGACTGAATTGTCTACATGATAGAATTCTTTTTCATTTTTCACTTCATTACACACACTTTCAGTCAGGTGTCTGAATTTAGTATGTTTTACTTTATTTGCACAGCAAACCATCTTGCAATGAAGATCATGTGACCAAACCCTTTTAAATGGTCAATTATCTTTGTCACTCCTAAGTCACTCCTGTCCAAACTCAAACACACACACAATTGTTTATTTAATCTGACTGATTGTGATTTGCAGTTCAATTACCAGGTGGTTAAAGGAACTTTCTGTGTTTTCATATACATGTTACATGTGTCATACTTAAATGCCTTATATGGATACAATTGAGGTTCGGTACCATGCACTCATACTTCCTCAAATATCAATTAATCAATACATGCCAGAGCAAAATAATAGCCATGTGAAGTGAATACATTTCTATGAGTGTATACATTTTCATGAGTGGCACATTACCATGTTGTACACATTTGTTGCTTTTAATGATGACCTTTATAAAAGAACTTTGCATTAACATAAACTCTCTTTCATCTATGATAAATCTGTTTATCTTTATAAAATACCATAACTACAGTCCACTTAAGGCTCATTGGCTAGCAGGTACACAAAAAATGTAGTGTACCCTTGGTTATCAGTTATCAGTCACAATTTTATCTCAGTCACTAAACATAAAACACACCACCTACAAAATACAAATTATGAAGCATTTTAACACAATTAAAACACAATTTAAAAGCATTTAAAACTTAATGTTCTCAACCCTAAAAACGAACTGATATTGACATGATGTGTACTACATGTGAAATGGACCAAAAGAAAAACATGTACATTGATTCTCTTTTAATTATAAACTAAATCTCTTTTCGAAAATATGGATTAACATACATGCCCTCAGATCAATGCACAATATTCCATAAAAAGAAATGGCTCATAACTTTACCCATTTACCTGCTATTGTGTGTCATACAAATAAACAAGGTTTTTAAAATAACGCAAAATAATTTATGCGCCTCCTGAACAGAATTTACCTGTACATGTTTCTTCATCTATATAATGCTAGTAATGCTTTGGGAATGTGCAGCGTCACACTGTTTAGAAACAAACCTGCAATATTAACAATGATAAGAATAAAGAGAATAATAGGAAAACAAACAGCGCAATAAAAGTCTTTAACAAATACAAATAAATAATAATAATGTTTTTTTTATTAAATTTAGTCTTTAATTTATATTTGTATTATATTTTCCTTTATTGATTATGTTTTTTATTTTGAGCTTAATTTTTTTTATTCTTGGATTTTTTTATGATTTGTTAATTACTGAAGGTTTGGTGCTCTATACTTCCCGTACCAAATAACATTTTTCATGTGTGAGTAAGTGCTTTCCGCTCGCTTGCGCCAAAACTCTCCAGCACGTGAAGGGTTAACTGTATTTCCGCAGTGCATTGTGGGTGAGCGGATGCTTAGCGATGGCGGCGACGCCAAAGAGCTTGAAACTTTTCATTGTAACCTATTTCCATGTGGCATTGTTTTTAAAGAACACATTTATACAAGCTACAGAGGTGACGTGGGATGAAAATGGATACATTCTCTATTGTCCATGCATGGGTAAAGAGAACTGTCATACATCTGTAAAAATCTGGAGCTATTCGATTTTCTGTCTTATAGGAGATCAAATAAGTTGCTCTTTAAGGGGTATACGATCAAATTAAGAAAAAAACAAAATACTTTAACGCATTTAGATACAAAGGTCGGGCTGTATTTGTCTGTGTTGTGTTGGAATAAGAAGTGCATTTATCCAGTATGTTCTTATTTAGGTCGGTTTGGGAACCAAGCGGACCATTTTCTCGGATCTTTGGCTTTTGCCAACATGCTAAATCGGACACTAGTGGTTCCGCCGTGGATTGTTTACCGACATCACGCGCCCCCTTTTACAAACGTAAACACAATGAACATGTCACTCCATTGACTTCTCTGAAACTGAAGACTACAGGAGCCTCTAAACACATTTCATAAGCCTCATTAGACATTTCAGATCTGACATTATTACGTCAAATGGAAAAGCTAAATTGTAAAGTCATGTTTCTCTGTCCGTCTAAAACAGGTGCATGTACCATACAACGAGTATTTCCAGTTAGAGCCCCTGAAGCGATACCACCGTGTGGTCAGTCTGGAGGACTTTATGAAGCATTTGGCCCCTAAACACTGGCCCCCGGGCAAGAGAGTTGCCTATTGCTTTGAGTCTGCCGCTCACAGGAGCTCTGACAAGAAGACCTGTCCAATGAAGGTAACGGAATGGTTATTATTTTGGGTGCTTGAAGGGCAATTGTTTTAGGATGTAAAACAGATCCATACCACAGATCAGTTCCTGCACACCTACGACTGCAATTAAACTGTATTGTTGGTTATGTTTGTTGTAAGCTCACCTGCTATTTAGGAAGCTCAAGGAACAGTTATAAAAAAAACTTGTTCTGTGTATATGCTTGTTTGTTATGCATTTCTTAGATGAATTCTATCTATTGCTATTTTCCTTCATTATTTTCTCTCTTTAATAATCTTTGACTGAATTACAGAATCTTAAATGGTATTAAGGCTGATGAAACAATTGTTTAATGGTTTCTGTGTATAGAAGTCATCCTTGTGAATATTGCTCAAGATTTTTAGCTACGCTGTTTCTCGGAAATTCTACAGGCCAATTTTACGCTGCCACCTAGTGGAATCTTACTAGAACTGCATTTTGCTTCATACTATAATAAATGCATGCATTGCACTCATAAAGCGTCATGATGATACACATACAGTAATGCAGTCCGTTGATTTTGGTACAGGATGGGAATCCCTTTGGGCCCTTCTGGGACCACATTGGAGTTGACTTTGATCGCTCCATACTATTCGGAGGTCTGTCATTCAATTCCTATTACCTTCCTCATTGGAAGACAAGGTATGATTTCATTAAAACACTCTTGCTGAATGTTTTAAATGAACATCAAATTGATTTAATTGTACTTTCAACTGTTTTCTTTTGTGTTAGGTTCCCCCCATCAGAGCATCCAGTTATAGCTCTTCCAGGAGCCCCAGCACAGTTCCCGGTATTGGAGGAGCATGTGGGTCTGCAGCAGTATGTGGTGTGGTCTGACAAGTTGGTACAAGAAGGAGAGAACCACATCAACACCCTACTAACTAGACCCTTCGTAGGCATTCATTTGAGAATTGGCTCTGACTGGGTAAGTTTTAGGTGTGAATGTAGGTTTTTCTGCAGTTCAGATTTAGGTGTGAGTGTAGGTTTATATGCAGTTCAGATTTAGGTGTGAGTGTAGGTTTATATGCAGTTCAGATTCAGGTGTGAATGTAGGTTTGAATGCAGTTCAGATTCAGGTGTGAATGCAGGATTTTCTGCAGTTCAGATTCAGGTGTGAGTGTAGGTTTATATGCAGTTCAGATTTAGGTGTGAGTGTAGGTTTATATGCAGTTCAGATTTAGGTGTGAATGTAGGTTTGAATGCAGTTCAGATTCAGGTGTGAATGCAGGTTTTTCTGCAGTTCAGATTCAGGTATGAGTGTAGGTTTATATGCAGTTCAGATTCAGGTGTGAATGCAGGTTTTTCTGCAGTTCAGATTCAGGTATGAGTGTAGGTTTATATGCAGTTCAGATTCAGGTGTGAATGTAGGTTTATATGCAGTTCAGATTCAGGTGTGAATGTAGGTTTTTCTGCAGTTCAGATTCAGGTATGAGTGTAGGTTTATATGCAGTTCAGATTCAGGTGTGAATGTAGGTTTATATGCAGTTCAGATTCAGGTGTGAATGCAGGTTTTTCTGCAGTTCAGATTCAGGAGTGAATGATTATTTAAATACCAACACTTAAATACCAACTTTCGGTCTATTATATTTAAATTCCCCACAGAAAAACGCTTGCAAGCTGTTGCAGTCGGGGGATGCTGGTCCTCACTTCATGGCGTCTCCGCAGTGCGTCGGGTATGACCGTCAGAACGCCCTGCAGCTGACCATGACCATGTGTTTGCCAGAGCTGTCCGAAATCCAACGTGCTGTCAAACTTTGGGTGAAGAAGACCAATGCTCAGTCGGTATACATAGCCACTGACTCAGAAACACACAGCACAGAAATTCAGAAACTCTTCAAGGGCAAAGTGAGGCTCACACTCACAATTTAAACATTTCAAGTATGTAAACATGAGTTAGTGAACAGAACAAAATACAATGTTGAAGAAACGTGTTTTTCTGTTTGCGCAGGTGAAAGTAGTCAGTTTGAGGCCAGACACTGCTCAGGTTGACCTGTATATCCTCGGCCAGGCCGATCACTTCATCGGAAACTGTGTTTCATCCTTCTCAGCCTTCGTTAAAAGAGAGAGAGATATTCATGGGAGACCCTCAACGTTCTTTGGCATGGACCACCCAGGAAAAAGGAAAACAAAAGACGAACTTTAACTTTAAGAGTGTTACGTTTTTAGAACCATGAAGAACGGTTCATGTTTTCAGGTTGTTTGATTAGATTCGAGTTTGGAAGTTGGGTTTAAATTTTAAGTTAGAGTTTAGAAGTATTTCATACCCAACAGTATTTAAATGAAGGGAGAATAAAGACAGCACATTTCATCCTACTATTTTTCAACTTTTTTTTACTTTTACAGGCTCAAAAGCCTCACACAGCCTGTTCCTATTACAATCTGTTTTCTACTGTGGGTCACCAAAACAAAGCTGAATGGTGTATTACAGTGTTCTGACAGACAGATTTATAGTGGTATATTGTTACTGCATGAGACGGTTATATTCACTGACTTTTTTTTGAGAGAGGAAACTGACCCCTGTGGGGGTTAGTAACTGATGCTGTCAAGGCTAATTATAGCAGATTGAGTGAAGTGGTTTGAATTTGCACTTGTAAGATCTTTTAAGACCTCCAGAGGCACCAGGTGATGTGTGGTCTTGTTCTTTCTGAATATAAATATGTATGACTGTATTAAAGAATGCTAATTAATAATGTAACATTATGTATAAAAATTAATGTTGAAATTGTTGAATGTCGTTTGGACTCACTGATATTTTGTGGTAATGCATCTGAGGTTGTCGTTGATTTTTTTTTGTTCTGAACGTCAGTATGAAATGTGAATGGTAAAACTGTTATACAAGTGTTTTAAACTGTAAGTAATTTTGTACTTCAAATACCACATTCCTGAAATTAGTAAACTTTTCCACTGAAGAAAAAAAATGAGCAGTATTCTGACTGAATGAACTTCCTTTAGTTTTATGTTGTTTTTGAATCAGTATAATTAAAAAGGAATCAAGAGGTGTAAAAATTGTCCAAATGGTATTAATGTGATGTGCTATTACGGTGCTGTGTTATGTAATTTAACATGACAATTAGCAAATGTTTTACTACGCCATGTAGTTAGCTTTACTGTCACACACTTATAACAGCGCTTTCGCAATTTCCATCTCTGTGTATATGTGATTAAGCAAAAACAACCAGTTTGCAACCTTTACAAAAATGTAGCATGGTAACAATTTCAACCATCAGACTATTAGCCAACACTGATTAAAAAAAGTCATTAAATTGATTTTTTATGTAAAAAAATTCAATGTTACATAGAAATCAGTATGATATGGTTTGGGAAATGTGTCCGTTTGGTACTGATGGAGGGCAGTAGTAGATCCTTCCCGGCCTGCAGGGGGATCAGCAGCTCTCCCTCTTTCTCTTCCTATACAGATCTAATAGAGCCAGACATGGCTGACGGGTTTCGTGCGGTGAGATACGGGTGATTTAGTAAATTTGTAACGCCTGGTAGGTTTGACAGATATATGCATGTGATGGATACGAAGGCGTCGATGATCTTCGGCGTAACTGACAGGTTAAAGCGTTAAGGATGGGGGAGGTGAGCTGGATTATTCATGTATATATGCAATGTCTTCTGTGTAATGAAGCCGTTTGTTTGCCGTTGCCAGGCCGCTTGTTTTGAGTCTCTGAGGATCTCGGTCTTCATCGATCTCTTTATTTACATAAACCAGCAAATATTTAAGGTATTATAATGTTATAACTACAGGCATATAACATGATGTTAAGTATAAACGATGCATCTTTTCACAAAAGCGATCATCCTCGTTTTATATTTTAATCCTGTGGTTTGTTTTTGCAGTATTTCTCTGGCTTTCGTACATGATAACCGAGGCCGACAATGGCTCAAATAAAGCCAGATTTACAGATTTAAAGACAGATATTTAAGATTAAATAATATCAGAGGATCTGATGTAATGATCTGTTGGGTTAGCAGCTCTTAGCACGGCTGCTACAGCTAATGTATTTGATGGTTTAAGCTTGTTTTTAAGAGTGATATAATAGATATTACAAACGGCCATAAATGTCTGTTTCGGGAAAATTACGTACTTAAATGCATTATCTTTTATTATAGCAAACTAGTAAACGAGTACATTTGTTTGTTAAATAAATACGTTGGCCGATTGTAAAGAACAGTAGTAAATATTGCAACATTATTCTAGGATATTATTCTACCAAAAGATTCAGTAATGATGGTACTTCGTAGTCGTTTGATACACTGGCATTGCATAGTTGCTCATTGTATTGCTATGGTACTTGTTTATTGCCAGAAGGCAGTTTTTAATACTCATGACTTCGGTCAGCCACTTGATCATTTGGCTCCTATAAATATTTTTAATATAAAATCTATAGCTTTATTTTCTTCATATTGATATAACTGGGTAGCTGCTTATCCTCTTGTGTTTAATAATTAGTTTAATTTTGGCCATCTTACCACGTCTCATGTTTTATTTAATCTGTCAGATTTTGTTTGGATTTGTCATTAGCTCAAAAAATAGACAACTTTACTAGCCTATTTGCTTGCAATTTTGTAAGATTGGTTTAGTAATCTGTTTGTGTCTTTAATTTGGTCAGTTTTTTTTGTGTGTAAACAAAACCAACACAACATATTCTGTTTTCCAAATCATGACTCACTTATGATTTAGTCCCTTTTCTACAGTTGTACAGTAGATGATAATATTTTCTGTGTATGCTTGCTGTAACCACAAGCCAGTTTTGTTCATTCTAACTTATTGGCATGTTGCTTTTTTCAGGCTCTGATGTTGGCAGTACAATCACTGTGAAGTAATACTACAGCTGTATTAGAAGCCAGCACATGCACCAAAATAATCCATAAGCTGTCAAAATGTCGAAAAGCAAAAGTTCAGAATCAGTGAAGGTGGTGGTGCGCTGTCGCCCCATGAATGAAAAAGAGCGCGTCGCCAACTTTGAGAGGGTTGTCTCTGTTGATGTGAAGCTAGGGCAGGTGGCCGTGCGCAACCCCCCTCGGGGTACGTCCTCCCACGAGCATCCCAAAGTGTTCACCTTTGATTCCGTCTACGATTGGAACTCTAAACAGATGGAACTATATGACGAGACGTTCCGTCCATTGGTGGACTCTGTGCTGTTTGGCTTCAATGGAACCATTTTCGCATATGGCCAGACCGGTACAGGAAAGACATACACAATGGAAGGGGTGCGAAATGATCCTGACAGAAGGGGCGTCATTCCCAACTCTTTTGAACACATTTTCACTCACATCTCTCGATCACAGAACCAGCAGTACTTGGTCAGGGCTTCATACTTGGAGATTTATCAAGAGGAGATCAGGGACCTTTTATCGAAGGACCAGTTTCGGCGTCTGGAGCTGAAAGAAAGGCCTGATACAGGGGTCTACGTTAAAGACCTCTCTTCATTCGTCACCAAAAGCGTTCGTGAGATTGAGCATGTTATGAATGTGGGGAACCAGAATCGCTCCGTTGGTGCCACCAATATGAACGAGCACAGCTCTCGTTCTCATGCTATCTTTGTCATCACAATTGAGTGTAGTGAGCTGGGCCCTGATGGGGAGAACCACATCCGGGTTGGGAAGCTCAACCTTGTTGACCTGGCAGGAAGTGAAAGACAGACTAAAACTGGTGCACAGGGTGAACGCTTGAAAGAGGCCACCAAGATCAACCTCTCCTTGTCTGCTTTGGGAAATGTCATCTCTGCATTGGTGGATGGAAGAAGCACCCACATCCCATACCGTGACTCCAAACTTACAAGGCTTTTGCAGGATTCCTTGGGTGGAAATGCCCGAACCGTCATGGTGGCCAATATTGGACCTGCCTCCTACAACATAGAGGAGACTATAACGACTTTACGTTATGCCAACCGTGCAAAGAACATCAAGAACAAGCCCCGTGTCAATGAAGACCCCAAAGATGCTCTTCTTCGTGAGTTTCAAGAGGAGATTGCCCGCTTGAAAGAACAGCTGGAGAAAAGATCTGGCAAGAAGAGGAGAAAAAGAAGGAGAAGGAGGGTTGGAGAGGGAGGAGAGGAGTTGGAGGATGGGGAAGATGATGATGAAGATGATGATGAGGAGGAGGAGGAAGCAATAGATGAGGATAAGAACATCACAGATTATTGGCGGGAGCAACAGGACAAGCTGGAAAAGGAGAGGAAGGCCATCATGGAGGACCACAGCCTGGTGGCAGAGGAAAAACAGCGGCTGCTGAAAGAGAAGGGGAAGAAGATGGATGATCTTCGCAAAGAGAAGGAGGCATCAGAGATGCTGGCGGCCAAAGTAAAGGTAAGGAAGACCACAACATGCGTACAAAATGAACACTATTGCCATTCTGATTAAACAGGGAAGCACAATTAAGCTATTAGTGATTCAATAACTTATGTTTGCAGAGTCATTAAACAAAACAGGTAATTAGAGTAATTATTTTGTGAATCAGTCCACTCAGTTTATTTTTGTTTGCAGTCAGTGAAGACAAGATAAAATATTGTATTGTCTTGTTAGTCATTGTATCTTGTCACATTCAATTCAGGCTGCAGATGCACAACTAAATGTGAAACTTAATTAGGACCCATACTATTAACAATTGTGACTTTAGCCTAGCTAATATCTTGTTTAACATATCTTAGTTTTATCAGGGTATACACCTGGCTTATCTGTTTTTTGTCTCTCAGGCCATGGAGAGCAAGCTGCTGGTTGGAGGGAAGAACATTGTGGACCACACCAATGAGCAGCAGAAGATCCTGGAGCTGAAAAGACAGGAGATAGCAGAACAGGTAAGGTTTCCAATGACAAACTGCTTATATGCTATATAAAGATTGGGCTGGGCTGTGTTGCAAGGTTGTTTCAAAGGAGATGTTATTTGAGCCTCTTGATAGTTTGAGATGAGGATATTCTTGGAAACTTGATTTCTGATGATCAAAGCATTCATTTCTATTTTTTTCCACATGTAGACTCAGTGTCTGGCCTACATTTATTGGGCTGTTTATACACACCTTACAAGGACTTATTCACTGTTGCCTCTTATTGTAGTTGAAGTTGCTTCCATGTCCTCATTTGTAAGTCACTTTGGATAAAAGCGTCAGCTAAATGACAAAATGTAAATGTACAAACAAACTGTAGTAGCCTCTTATTGTATTCTAAGGTCAATATCTACTGTCAAAAAGATGGTGATTGATTTCATTGAGATGTTTTGAACATTAATTTCCTTCATTTATAATGTGTGTGAGCAGAAAAGGCGGGAAAGGGAGATACAGCAGGAAATGGATTGTCGTGATGAGGAGACGTTTGGGCTGAAGGAGACGTACAGCTCACTGCAACAGGAAGTTGACATCAAGACCAAAAAACTTAAAAAGGTATGTACATTATGTATGCTAAAGGTCTAAGGCACTCACACTAATTTTATTTGTTCCAAGTGGTTGTGGGTTCGATTCCCAGAGAAATGTATACCTCTATGTTGTACATACAACATACTACTGTATGTTGATTTAGATAAAAGTGTCTGCCAAATGCACAAATGTAAATGTAAAAAATGAATTACTCTGTTCTGGAAATATGTTTATATATACAGGAATATTAGACAGTCCTTGAATTCTGTTTAGCATCACCATAAGATGCTTAGAAAAATCTGATTAAGAAGCTTGTAGTGCATGTGGTCGCATGTATTTTTGGGCCCAGCTATATTCACTTGGGTTATTAGTAGTAGGACAGCTCTCATTGTGGACTTCCATCTGCTCCATTTGTTTAGAATTCTGAACAAATACTGCTACAATTGGCTACAATTGTTTGTCCGTTTAGTGCAACGCTGCCCAATCAGACTCCTAGAGGGCCACTGTAAGGCCTGCAGAGTTTAACCCTCCAACCCTAATCAGACGTGCTAAAACCAGAATCAAGAGCTCCAGAATTAATTAAACAATTTCTGTTAGGTGTACATTACTAGGGCTGCAGAACTGGACATATATTCCACTTATTCCTATGAAGATCTGACTTTTGTTGTTCTTTCTGCTCTTGTCTAGCTGTTTTCTAAGCTGCAGTCAGTGAAGGCAGAGATTCAGGACGCCCAGGATGAACATGTTAAATACAGGCAGGAATTGGAACAGACGCAGAATGAGCTGACCAGAGAACTCAAACTCAAGTGTGTAAACCGAGCGGACATTATCTGTTTATCAGAGTTCTTCTTCTTTCTGATTATCCATAGCACTCCCTTTTTTCTTGCTTTCTTTACCCTTTATAAACAACCTTTATTTCCATTACCTATTTAACATTGCTTTAAAAATAATGAACTAATAAAGTCAAGTAAACTTTTTTTATATAGCGCTTTTTACAAAATGTCATTGTTACAAAGCAGCCTTACATGAATGATATATTTAGGCCGAGTACACAGCACACACAGACAGACACACAGACAGACACACACAGAGAAAACAAGGTAGGAGAAATTATGCATGTATTATGCATGTTATACAGTCATATGGGGTATAAATAGATACTATGAGAATAATATTAATAAAAAGTGCAAAATTAAAGCTGATTACAGCAGCCTCCTGACGGGCAGTACAAGGGCAGGGGAGCTGCAGCCAACGGTGGCGAGGAAAAAAAACTCCTAAAGGAGAGTTTTTTTTATTAAAGCCATGATTTTGTCATTTTTTAATAAAGCCATGATTTTGTCATATGTAGATGCAGTGGTCAGTGTCTGGTTAGGTTGTAATGCAGAGGCTGAATTTTGAAAACTAACCTCTAAAAGCACTCTGACCTAATTAAGTCTTGCTGATGAGATGGACTGCCTGGAAACCTGGACTAAGCACCTACTACATTACAAATGTCAGCAGTTTAATACTACACACAAACACTCCAGTGTGTTGTGGTAGTGCCCATTTGGGACTTAAGATTGCTTTTTAACTGTCTGCTGCTTCAACATTTGTTTCATATCCACCAGACATCTGATCATTGAGAACTTTATCCCAATGGAGGAGAAGAACAAGATTGTGACAAGGGCCACATTTGATGAGGAAGACGACATCTGGAAAATGACGCCCATCACCCGTATTCAGAGGTATGATGGATACCAGTAGGGTTGGAAAATAAATGGGTCTGATGTGTAGTGAATCGTCCCTGAACCACTGTAAACATTACTTAATGTTCCACTCTGAATGAACTTGGAATACTTTGTAGGAACGTTGTAAAACATGGAGCTAAAATGATGTTTTTTTACTTTCTTTTTGTTTATCAGTGATCAGCAGATGATGAAAAGGCCAGTTTCTGCAGTCGGGTACAGCAGGCCTCTGAGTCAGCATGCCCGCATGGCCATGTTGATCCGGCCTGATGTCAGATATAAAGTATGCTGACACAGTTCCCATAATCCCCTGCACAGCACTACACAAAAGCTTTAGCTACAGCTGCTTCATTCTGCACAGTTATGCAGATGAGCTCTAGTGAAACACAGACGACACACAGCTTGACTTTACCAGTTCTTTTGCTCTCCATTGGCCTCATGTTTGATGCTGTCTATCTTCCAGGCTGAGAATATCTTGCTTTTGGAGTTGGATCTTCCCACCCGCACCACAAAAGACTATGAGGGGCCGGTTATTGCACCTAAAGTAGCTGCAGCTCTGGAAGACGCTCTGAGGGAGGAGGATGAGATCCAGGTGGACGCCTCTGGACTCCATTCCAGTCTGGGTTCGGGTCCTGGCCTGGGTCTCTGTGCCTCTGCAGCTGAGTTCTCCAAGAAACCAAAGTCTGGGTGAGGATTTGTTCCTTTCACTTTTCTCCTCCCAGAGTCTTATCCAGAATTATTCACCACCTTTTTCTTTTATAATGTACCTTCTTATTTTTCCCCACAATCCTCTTACAGCCGCCCCAAAACTGGCAAGAAGGTGAGCACTCCAACTTCAGCTCACAGCCCCTTGTCTGGCTCAGGGTCCCCTCTGTACCCGCAGTCCCGTGGCCTTGTGCCAAAGTGAAACCGCCTGTCTGTGAAGCCCTGCATCCTGTTCCCATATTTTGCAACAGTGTTGTCACTTCTGGAGGACCAAAACACTCACAGGATTTGACAAGGCACGGAACAGTCATGTATCAGTCAGAGTTAAGGAAGATGGTCCACTATATGAACCCACTGTTAGGGCCAGTCTTAAATGCTTGAAACCTTATGCTTACAGTGTTGTAATGCAATACTAAACAAAACGTATTTCCAAAGCTTTGTAGGTACTTGGCATTTGGCATCTAATTTGTAGAACAAAAAATTACATTTATCAGATTTTAAAGTCTTACAACGCACCATACAGTGAAAATAAAATTCGATGTTTCCATGTGTGTGTAAAAATGTGTGTGTGAGGTCATTAGATAAATTAATACAACGTCTGGATGTCGTGCCCATGTGTGTTAGATATGGGAAGTATGTTAGTCTGTTATGGGAAAGTTTTTATTGTGTGGCTAGTTTGTGTCTCTTTATCCAGTTGTATGGTTAATGAATTTCACCCTTTCACATAAAGAGTTAGACATTTATGCTGGTTCTGTCCACAGAAATGCTGTATTGTTATCAGACAAAAGAGTAAGCACATTACGTCATTGGCCAGGCCCAAAACAACGTCTTTAAGCCTTTTCTCTGAGACTTTGATATGAGCAGGGCTGGGGAAAAAGCCAGAGAGATGTTCTTGACTGAACTATTGTTTCAGTCAGCGCTGTATGCTGTTTTTCTTTTCCAGATGTAGATTCTCACTCTTAGTTCAAAGGATGGAGGTGGGATTACAGGTCATCACTTCAAACACACTAAGAATATCAGGGTTCCAAGGTGCCTTAGATTCTCATTAGGTTTGGAAGCGAGTCCCTTGACCTGATTGCTGGATATTTAAACCTGTAATTCAAAACAATTCCCAGATTTGAACAATGGCTTTTAAATGCACGCTTATAACTTTTGAAGGCTTGAATTTAAAGTTTAGGTTTCACAATGAAATGGTTTGAAAACAATACACTCTTTTTCTGAAGAAAATACATGTTGAAAAATTCATGACTTAAAAGTGATACATAGGTTTATTGTTTCTGTCTGTTATAATTGTTCAGCCTCGTTTGCCCCTCCTTTAGCTTACTCTTAATGGCAATACCATTGCCTGCTGCTACTGTAGGGTTCTATTACCCCTTGTGACAAAGCATACTGTATGTATATTGAGACATGTAGGTCAATTTTTCTGCATTATTATTGCAGTTGTATTAACAATAATAATAGATGCAGTCATAGAATAACATTTAAAGGCTAATTTATTACCATACTAGTCTATTTGATAAGGAACTGTAGATTTTGCAATAGTCTTATTTTCATTTTAGATTTGTATTGTTTATTTTTGAATATGTATTATTTAAAGTTCTGTACAAATTTATTTTTGCTTATGAGATGAGGATCATCACTTGATTCACTTATTTCTTATTGACTAGATTACATCAAATATTAAAAACAGTCTGTCAGAATTTGTTTTCCAAATCCTGATGCTGATACTTCCATAGAGGGTGGCCATAAAATTGTCCCTTCAAGTTTTAAACATAATAATAAATTTGTTTTTTTTATAATTGAACTTGATGTAATAAATGTTCATGTTTGACTGTGATGCAGCATAAATCATTAGTCGCTGTTACATATATTGTTTAGCATGAATAAAATACATCTAAAATATAAGTTAGAAACGAACTGCAGGTCTGTGGCCATATTTAGTGATGTATGATTTCAATGCTTATGAGCATCCACACAGGGAAACTGTTTTTAGCATTCATGACTTTCCTATGAAAATGCTTTTTATGAAATAAAAAAATCTTGTGGCAGATCAAAATTTAGAAACCCAATGTTTCAAGCCATTTTGTAAATAAATGATGATTGTTCTGATTTGTCTAAGATTGAATTATTTATACCATCCCCCCCTTCATCATGCTATAGCCGTCCACCAGTTTAAATCATTGAACTTTTCAAACATTTAAGAAAATTACTTTGAACATGACAAATCTGTTACCATTTCTCCGCTAAACTGCATCACTCAGCAGTTTGATATTTTAGTGTGATTTGCTACGCTGCTTGTTTGGTGTCTCATGATTTCATAACTTCCATAATGAATTAACATTTCCCATTATTTATTTAAGCTGCTAGTAAAGTATGGGATAATGTAGTCTGCTTCATTTCAGAGTATTTTACCATTAATGACCGGCTACTGTACATTCTCTCTTGCTTTATTTACACATTAAATAACTGAGAATTCCCACTGTACAGTGTAATGTTGAAAATGTAATGTAAAGTTGAAATCTGGAACTTTATCAAACAATAAATCAGTTGAGCAAGTAAATGATTGATTAGTGTTCAAAACTATCTCATTACCTTACCCCAATTCGCAAGGGTAGGTTTATGATGATGATTTATGATTTGAGCTGTCGGGTGCGATTTGTCCGTCTGGAAACAGAAAGATCGAGCTACTATATTGTATGTCCGGGTACTGTACATGGTGCAGTTTTTTTTTTTTTACCAGTGAGGCTAAAGTTATAGACTGAAGCTTTAAGGGTTAAAAAAACAACAAAGTGGAATATAATGAAAAATAAACAGCAACGCAATTTTTTTCAGTGCGCAAACTCAAACTTTATTGAAGGGTTTATTACCTGCAAGCACACATTCTTTTAAAGCAAAACCTGGTAGATATGCTTGTACTGTAGATAAGCAAAAGAATTTATTAATGATGAAAATAGCCTGGATTCATGGGCATACCTAAACATTGATCTTATCAAGGACAGTTTAGAAATCGGACCCTGAAATTGCCAGATCCAATCATTGTAGTCACACGGTCTTACTCTGCAGGTGTTCCTATCACCATGGTGATGTACAAAAAGCAGGTTTCCATATTTTGGTCAAATACAAAGGTCATATTGTTTTGGTCTTTTTTCTTTAGGCATCTGTCTGGAAAACTAAAAAAATAACATCAAAATGTCATTCCTGAGTAAGGAATTACCACAGATTCTGAGCTCAATGATTGCCAATTTTGTTATTGTGATTTTTTTTACATTTGTAGCATGTAGGTGAAAAATACCAAAGTGCTTTATGTATGTGTTTCATAAAAGTTTGTGATTACCAATAAATAGAATTTCACTAAAAATGTTTCTGTTTATACCACATGATCTTTACAGTACAATTCTATCGCTTATGACACACTGATAATATCACTGTGTCTCAGGGCTGATAAGATTGTGCGGCCCAAAAATGGCATCTGCGTTCACATGAGTGTGAAATACGGCGCAATGACCTTACAATGGCTGTCAAATGTAACTCTACCAGCAACTGTAATTAAATGTACATGTGATATGATGCACGCGCTACCAAAATCTGAATTATTGACAAAACGCGGGTGCAGTACGGTACTACACATGCACACACAGTTAATTATTTTAGGAGAAGAGGGAAGGAAAGAGTTCAACAGGGCCAACTTTGGGGTCTTGTGTAAAGCCATAGAAAAATATTCAACTTCAGTCCATCATATCATCTGTACAACATCCCAAAGCGATGCTACTCTCACACAAACCTGTGCCATTCCCACAGGGATGGGGTGCGGTAGGCTATACATATGCTGGATCATCTCCAATGAGGGAATGCTAAAACTATACAGGCTCAAATAGGAGCTCTGGCGAAATTTAGCTCTAGTTCCATTTCTGTACATCCTGAATCTAGTAGCTTTGCTTCTCATTGGGATATGGATATCATGATGTCATTAACTGAGGACTTCATTGTCATGCTAATCCAGTTCAAGGAGTTTGAAGAGAAGGAAGAATAGAAAGCCTTTTCTTTACACCTAATCGCCTTAGCGCTACACCGCACCTATTATGTCTCATTACGTCTCATTATATCTCATTTCTCCCTGTAATACAGCAGATACATCTTCAGAGGCTCAGGTAACGGAAGTCTTAAAATCCTCTCCCTCAGAATGTTAACCGGAGGCTCTGCACGGGCCCCCCCACCTTTGCTTCTCTCGTCTTCATTGCTAACGGTCCCCTCCTCATCCTCTTCGGGCAGGTCTTCTCTCACTCTGCGGCAACTTCTTTCCTCTTCCTCCTCTACTTCCTCTTCTTCCTCCTCCTCCACTCCTCCGGGGTAGTTGCAGTCGTCCATGGCGGTGGGAATCATGGAGTCATGGAGGACCACAGAGTTGACACACTGCCTGTAGAAACGACGACAAAAACGCCGCCGTTCGAACCGTGGGCCATAGCGGTGCATGGCCCGGGCCCCTGGGAAAGACACGCGTCTCTTTGTACGTCCTTCCCCCATGGCCATGGGCTGACGTAGGGTGTGCCTGATGGCAATACGAGACAGGTCCTGTAATGTCCGCACCTCAAAAATAGCTGGAAAAAAGAGAGGAAGTTTCGTCAATAAAGTTTCTGCTAATTTTCCTATTTAGTATTTAGGCACATTTATTAAATTAAACAATTTGGATATTGTATTTAGTTATTCTCTCTATCGGAGAATAGTGGCAGGATATTAATAAACAATTTCTAATTACATTTTTTTTTTCAAAATTGTTCCAGAAAGACTTACTGACCAATAAGACATAAGCTTTGGGTCACGGTATTCAAGACAGACTTAATAACATCACTGATAAACAAAATACAAAGAACTATATGATGAAAGCCATAATGGAAAGAAACAAGCAAAATTAACAGAAATTATCCGGCACAGATGGAAGTGTGGAAAACATTTATGACAGATATGCTATTAACAAACAGCACCATAATGTTAGATCCCACTACTATCACACAGCTGTGACAACATATCATTTACACTGGACTGTTTTTTGCATTACAAAATGTAAATCATTAGAGGACAATTTGCTCTTAAACGTCGGTTCCCAACAGGGGGGTCCCGGCCCACAAGGGGGCCTCAGCGAGGTCTGTGGGGGGTTGCGTCACATTTTGAAAATTGTTAAGCGGTGAGCATTAAGGTGAACGATCGTATTTCATTTACTAATTTTAATCCATAATCCCCTGGCTGACCAAAAAATTTTAAATTGCAAATGGCCTAGTGATGTTTTTATTGTATTTGTATTTTATCTGGTTATTGTTATAAACATACAATTTGTTTGAAAACAACATTTTTGTCATCCTTGCTGCAAGCTTACAAGAGCGATAATATCATTAAATGTAAAGGGGGGCCTTAAAACATTTTCTTGGCAAAAAGGGGGTCTCAGACAAAAAAAGGTTGGGAACCACTGCTCTAAAATACACAAATGTTTTTTAAATTATCTCAAATCCACATCAGACTCGGTGTGAACAGTTTTGGTATGAAACATCATTTGCAACAATTATTTTTGATCAGTGTTTTCAGTTGTATTGGCGCTATCAATGCACTTACGCAAAGGAACACTTTTAGGCCTGCCATTGACGTTTTGCTTGGGCTGAACCAGTGGGGCAAAAGTAACAGCAATGATTTTCTTGGTCTCCCAGGAATTCTGACCTGTGCGGGTGATCTTGGTTAACTGCAACAGAGAGTCAGTGAGATACTGAATCCTCAAGTCAGTAATAACTACAGTAATTATACATTGTCCCATGTGAACATTAATCACGTGTAGCAAAACTGATTTTGTGTGTGTGTGAAGAAATTAAAACAAATAAAAAAATTAAACAAATGATATTCATTGTCTCATGCAAATGAATAAACATACTCACCTTCTCCTCCAGGGGAAGAACTAAGATTCCACCAACTTTTAACAGGTTCTTCATGTAGTTCTCATACTCTTTTTGGACTCCTGCACCACAGTATACCCGGTCATACTGCCTGCAGTCTGGTGGGATCTCCAGACAGTTTCCCACAACAAAGGTAGGCTCACAAAACTCGAACCTGCAGCCATCCCAACAAACCGAATCATTAAGCAACACATTTCATTAACAATTATAAGACCACATCAAAGTTATCAGACATGCGTAATAGCTCACTTGTCAAAGCTGTCACTGGTTTTGATAAAGTAGTCAAGTTTTTGATAAGCATATTCAACCACATCTGCATGAAGTTCCACGCCGTGATTCACACCAAATGGACCTGCAGATATCAACAATATGATTTGTTCCCAATTTGCTTTTCATGTGATGTCACTAGAATTCAGACGTATGGCAAACCAAATGAGTATGAAACAAACTAACAAGTTTTAAATGAATCAATTCTTGTCCTTGACTATATTCACTATGATGTTGAACAGTCATAACATAAAATCTGAGCTACAAAAGGCACTAAAGAAGTCATTTTGAAGCACGGTGGTAACCAAACAATAGCGGCACCCATCGCCTTCCATTGTGTGAACACAAAAACATTGAGGCATTTCTCAAATGATCTTCTTTTGTGTTGCACAGAAGAGGTACGTAAATAAATAAGTAAATAAAAGAACATTTTTCATTCCTTTAAGTGTCAATGACAAATATTCTGGTAACCCACAAAGTAAAAACTGAAATATCAACAGATCTTAGTTTATGCCGTCAGATAAAAACCTTTACATGCAAACTGCTTTTCAGAGAAAATATATTACATTTTATAAAGATACTTTATAAAGATTATAAAGATATTTTGTATGGTTTATGCTTAAAATAAGCAACAAAACTCACCCAGAATAAGGCCCACCATGGTGCTGAGATAACCCGTCCCACTGCCTAAATTCATAAAGGACAGGCCAGGCTGCAGGTCCAAGGCCTCCATCACCTCCGAGTAGATACACGGAGCAGACAGGTGGAGGTTACCATGCCTCCAGGCCAGGTCTTTATAAGCATTGTCACGATATTCCTCCAGATAATAGTCAGCTCTGTCAATGGCTCTGAAGGCCCTTTCCACCAGATCTGAACGGATGTAGTGGGCTTCCTTTAGGTTGTCAATCAACTCGTCATTGTCTTCTCCTGCACTGACAGCTCCACCCATGGTGACGGGTGAAGAACTTCTAGAGGAAGACCTGAGGCGTGCTTATCACCGTCTGAAGAAATGCAAACACTTAAAGGAACAGTTCACTCACAAATAAGGATCAGTAAATGGTGGCAGAATTTGACAATCATTGTTGGGTGAACTCCTCCCTTAAGATTTACAAAACTACAATGGCAGGCTGCAAACCTATTATTACCGCGCAAAATTCAGGGTTAGGGGTCTGTGAGACATCACGAGACTTGAGGCTCTTTCGGCTCGGTGCAGTAAGTAATCACACCAAAGACCATAGCAATTGTTTAGCAACCACTCAAACACCTAACATTTGCTAAAGTTTAGCAGATACAAAGGAAAGTTGTCAGGCCAACTCCAACACTGGCATTTGCAAGCACCGCTCTCATAAAAAAACAACAACACATTTTTAAAAATGTAGCTTAAAATACTGTCAGCAAATAAGTATGACATGGCCTGCAAATGGATTAGTGGCAATGACAATACCAGAAACACAGCCCTGTGAGGCAGTAACTCAATGTAAAGTGTCAGCATTCTCCTGCGGAATAAAAAAGATTCTGCCAACAGGTCTATATTGTGCAACTGAAGTTTAAATTAGAAGCACATGCAAAAAGTTGCATGTGTAGACCTAGGTAAAGGACAAACAAAGAACAATTTATATAATGATTTTAATAAAATTATGCTCTAGACAGTAAATATGATTAAACGTGGGGGTAAAATGTTATAGTGTGTAATAATAATGCTTTAGTGATTTTGTATTTACAATATTCAATACATAATACTGCACATTAAGTATCAGAGTAAATTTAGCATACAATGCATGCACTAATGACAGGCTGCTAAATTAATTTCAATTGTGTGTTTTTGTTATGTAAATTGCTCGTTTTAAGGTCAATCCACAGTATGACAATACAACACAAAATTGCAAAACATTATTGCTATTCAGTCACGATGTTTACTAAAACTCATATGTACATTAAAGCATTATTATTATTGACGACTATTCTGTTTGTAGTATAGATATAGCAGAAGTTAGTTTTAAAATCATGCTTTATATATTGTTCAATGGCACTCCCAACCGATTACCAAGTGAGAAGAATGATTTTGACAGTTAAATCATTAATAAGTCACAGCATGCCAGTTGTCTGAGCTGAATGCCAGCAAACATGACCAGAACACCAAACTCACTATAATGCAACTTGCCAACGGCTATTTTCCTTTCGCTCTATTTTTAGAGGTCAGACAATGCCAAGTAAAAACGACACATGTTATTTCTCAACAACCCGAACTCATTGCGAAAGCTGCATTTAGATTTTGTTTGTTTGTCTTTCTGGCAAGCATACAGACAAGTGTAGCTGTAGGTCAACGTGTGTAAGAACCGTGTGAAAAAACGGATAAAGTGTAAAGAAGAGGGTGAAGTGGTTTAGAGAAACAAGAGGCAGTTCCAACGATTTCATACTTGCTAAATTGGACTTTGGAAAAAGCTTTTCTAGCCTCTAAGCTACAGATGGTAACTCCGCAAAAATGTACATTATTGTAAATCTATCACATCTGCCTGATTGCGCATGTCTTTGTCATTTATTCTAACAGATGGACTGTTGTGTCATATGAATAACACTCGTCACCTATTTTTAACGAACAAACGTTCAGCACGTGACACCACAACACACACGGGGACACAAGGGACCTGTCTGTCAATTTGCCCGTCTGAACATTACATTAATTAAAACCGTGCAAAATATAAACAGAATGGTCGTTAAATATCGATGGTATAAAATGCATAAACCACAGAATTAAATGTGAACGGTTTTGGGCAAAATGACGCATCGTTACAAACAACAAACGGTGGTATAAACACATCCTAACCCAATAACCGATTGATTTCAAACGCAAACATGTGTAGGCCAGGCCTGCTTTAAACATTATTAAACGCATAACCTATACACGAGGAGAAGCTCTGTGCAACCACCGACGTAAACAAAAGAGTCTCTCTGCCACATTGGCACTCAAACACATCTCACTGCGCAGTTATTATTTGACCTTACCGTGCGATTACGGACCTCGGCGGTTGTCTCGTAAGGATCAGCAAAGTCCATCGATTACATTAACGCGTATGTTGTTAAATTCTAAGACGCATGTTTGGATCAAGTCACGATAACGCCTAACTTGCCTGCGAAAAATTGATGCGATGTAAACATAAACCAGCTGACGCGCTGACGTCACACGCACGACGTCAAACATATTGTCAGACCCCAGCGTCTCCAAAAAATCATATACCTCTTTGTGATAGAGGCTTTTTATAACATAACAGTACAAAATTTAATAAGAAACTTGCATTAAGAACATGTTGTCATGAACGTCGGTTTTTACAAGCGTATCAACAACATACGATCAACTGGCTGCTCGTTGAAGCTGTAAGCACCTGTGGAGTCATTCATATCTGATATAATCTCTACCTAAATGGATTTCTTTGCACATGTCGATAACTAGAAATATATATGCCATTTCATCGCAATACTAAATGCACCATCGTTGTTAGAAGCCGTTGACGGATTTCATGTAAATATATCTAGGCTGAGAGAACAGGAATAGTTTTTTGTTGTGGTAGTGTTCTCATGCCTCCAGCAGAGGGCAGAATCTAGATAGCTTTGATCCTAAAATGATCTCACTTTCTGTTTAAACTGTTTGTCATTCCGACTGCTGCAGGTAAAACTTAAAGCATGGTAACTCGTACTTGACATGTGACCTCTGCACACACACACACAGTTTTGGCTTTGGGAATTCAAACCTGCCACCTTTGGGTTGCAAGTCTGACTGTCTAACAAAGCGACGATTTTAGGTCTAAGATGAAATATAGAGAGAAAACACAAATGTTCTGACACATATACTCATTGTTTTACTCCGAATAAGTTTTTTGACTGGGATATTTTTCCAACATATTTATTCATTATTGTAAAAAAAGAAAGAAATTTTAAAAGAAATGAAACGTTATTTAAATCATAAAGGACTTTTTTTTAGTCTATACAACTAATTTCACACATAAGCCTCCAGATCCAAAATATGGTCAGGTGTGTTTAAACTTTTCACATGTACAATCAGAAACAAACACACACACACAGACACACATATAGTAAGTGTATGCTCAAAAAGATCACCATTATGTACTTTTTTATTTATGTTTCTCATATTCATAACACTGAAATGAACAAACCTTCCACAAAACAGACAATATTGTTGTATTTTAACACTGATATCAATGAGCACAGGTACAAGGATACACAAACACGATCACAATCCAAAACCAACTACACATTTCCAAAGACTCCTTGAATTACGCACAGCCATAGCTTGTCCTGTTCTACAAGAAAATAAATCCTTAGGAAGGAAACTACCAATGCTACAAAAGTGACAAAAACATGTAGTCTATCACTGTGGAAGTGCTTATTTTTGGAAGTACCATTTTTTTGTTATTTTCTAAAGCAGAATATTTTGTGGCTACAAAATCACCAGTAAAAATAGCTGATATCTGTAAAAAGGACTCAAGAGGACAAGCCCTGGCCGTGGGTTAAAATACATTTTTTGTCATTTACTTGGAAATAGTCTTTCAAACAACAACACTGTTCTTTACAAATGTACAGAATCCCATTGCTGTCAGAATAATGCCCTGTGCATAAATGCATGATCTGGTATAGGTTCAATGATTTTTTTCAGACTCAATGAAATGACCCATCATATAATTTCATACCTGAATCAAAATCACAGTTTTTAAAGTGTTTGGGAAGAAAGGTTTTACATATTGTTATCTAAATATGTTGAAAATCAATGTATATATTATCTGCTTAAGATGTTCACTGCTCTATTGGTATTCCCCATTTCACCCCTCAAAAGGAAAGTACAAACAAAAATACATTTGCCATCCTGAGTGGGATTTGAACCCAGTCTAAATGTAAACACACCCTTTCCTGCAGTGAACCAAAGTAAGAAAAGGCACATGAGAAACCACAGAGCTGTAAGCTACAGTACCTACAGAATGAGGGCCATTTTGGTTATATCAGCTTAATGGGACAAAGTGTCACTTTCACAAGCCTTCCAATTTTTATTACAGTCAATTGTTTCTTCTCATTAAATGGTGGATGACGTTGGAACCCATTTTATTTGACCTACAATACAAACACCTATCAGATCAAAGTTTCTCTTGTAATAAGATACAACAGTTGTTGTATATACAACATAAAGGTGCAAAATCAATCCATAATTGATGGTTAAAACATTTTGACTTCTTGTACTACAAAACAATTTTCTTCATCATTATTTTCCAGTAAAACATTTTCAGAGAAAAAAATCTTCATACCTTAATTTTATGCTCTTGTAAGCATAAACATTAATCAGTTTTACTGAATTGGATTTCTGCTTTAAACAAGTAAAAAATGGGTTTGATAAATAAACGGATATATTCTCCAAAAACAAGTTGTTCCCTAAAACAATATTTTAATTTGTGGTTTTAAAACAAAAATACTGATTAAGAAAATGAATTTCTGCCGTGTGTGACTTATTTGGTTTTATGTGGAGGAGATACATTAACTTGCTACGCTGCTCCAAAGAACATGCTACATTATTAGGCAGACTCGACAAACTCAACCCCACTGTGACAGTCATAGCTGCTAATCATCACTGACAACAGGAGTTTTAACAGCATGCACCAGAAAAAATCATTCACACATGCTTCAGGTATCTTATGTCAGAAGTAATAAGCAGATATAAATGTTCCAACACAACCCCTCTTAAAATAACAGTAGTGAGAAAATGACATGTGATGAGTGGTGAGTATTCTCTCTATAATATTTAACAGAAGGATAAACTCTAATGTTTGTTAAAGATTCCACTGACAGAATGACCACATGAAGATTTCTCTTTATGCAAAGGAAGGGGTTTAGTATTGAAATGCAACTCACACATCTTTCCTGTGGAAAGGTTACAGAGAACAAGGCGAATGAGTCCTGGAGAGGATCTGACATTCTATGAAAATGGACAAAGATCCAGCGTCTGCTTCATTCTCATGTATAAGGGTGAAGCAGTGACAATTTAACACAAGCTAATACCAAATGTCTTCCTTGTACTGAACATATTTTCATTAAACTAAGGGCTTGATCCAAAATGTGCTAACAAATCTGACTAACTAATCTGATATTGTAGTTTGTATTAAACAGTCAATTTGGACAAATATGTTTTTTGTGGTCACAAGGCAAAAATATATAAAAAAACAAAACAAGTTAGATAAGACAAGCCTTAATAAAGTGGCTCTTGATGTTAAATTGAACATGGTAAAAGCCATTGGCCAATTGAATCAACCCCTGTGGACTCTGCATCAAAGGGCATTTGACATTTCAAACAGGATACAGATTAACATTAAACAACAACAAACAAGTAAAAGACATTTGTTAATTTCGGTCTCATTTCATTTGGTGCAACAGATAGTTTTCTGTTAGCCAACAGCCATTTGTACTTCATCCAGAAAAACAAAAATAAATAACACACACATGTTGGCATATGTGATTTATGAGGACTCTCTCTGGACATTCTGTACAGACTATATATTCTATCCCCTAACCCTACCCCTAAACCTAACCCCCACAGAAAACTTTTGGCATTTTTGAATTAACAATAAATCACTGTTTGTTTTTAGGCGATTTTGGTTTATAAGGACACAGGAAGTGTCCCCATAAACCATGTTTACATTGTTATACACGTCATTATACACATTTGTGTCCTCGTAAACCACATATTCAAACCCACACAGACAGACAGACACACACACACAAAAGAAAAACTGTTTGGCTGAAAGGTCATTAGTTGGCATTCAAAATTTTGAGATTTTGAAAAGTGCACACATGTTCTGTCTCACAATATTGCTGCAATAATAGCAAATTAACAACATGGTTGCTAGGGACCATTTAAGCAAAATGGTCCACACACTCTATTAGCAAAATAGAGGCACACTGTTCATTTCACAATTGGCTGTTATGGTTCTTACAGATGGTATTGTAATGATTGGCATTTTACACACTTGTCTAGTGCGGCTTGTCCCACCAGAACTGCACAACACTGTACAACACCACACTAAAGACAGATCCACAGAGGAGAACTTCCAGCACACTACAATGCATCTAAACAATTATAGTCTCACTTAAAACTAAGACTAATCTGTCTTTAAAACCATTGTCCCATTAATGCTGCTGCTGACATAGATACAGAGGGCCCAGTGAGATTGAGACCAGAAAACACCTGAAAAATAGGAAACTCTACAAACATCCATGTATCCTTTGCTTTAGAAATGTACGTCTACTTTTTATAAAACACATTGTATCCTGCAACCACAGTAAACTGGGTCTTTATTTTGTTTTTGACTTTTTTATTTGTCTTCTATCGATAGAACTCACAGCTTTTGGAAAGATAATTGATTCTGTTTAGCTATTATAAGAGAAAGTTACAACTACACTGAAAAAATATATGTATGTTTATATACTATATATAGTTTTTGTTGTCTTTTTCTTTTAAATACAGAATGAATATATTGTGTAGGTATGGCCATCATGACAAAGGAATAAAGGCATCTGCAGCAACCCCCATTAACGCCACAGGGTCACGTGACCCGAGGGGAGTGCGGTTGCTGAAGGGGCGGAGTCAACGAAAGCACTAGTCAGTGGCACTTTGTGCATTGAAGAAATAAAATTGTAGTAAGGCTACACGGGTGTATGCTTGTCTGATACTAGTTGAATAAGGGCATTATGGTTCCAGAACTTCCTTCAGGATGGTTGGTATTCACCTCCCACTTTCCCCCATGGCAAAAATGCCCACCCACTTCCCGTGGTCCAAAAGGTCTCTAAAGATAATACGTTTAGCAAGAGAGTAGAAATAATCCATTGGTAATTCATAGGGGTCATTCAAGGGCGACAGTTTTTGGCCACTACAGAGAGCTGGAGGAGATAAAAATAACAGCACAAGAGGGTCCATATAAAATGGTTTCCTCTCATAAACTTCTTGTTGAGACTGACAGGGTGAGAGTCAAAGCCATTGGTTCCACAGTATTGGAATTGCTTTTGTTCTCTTTACATTCCTATAGGAAGTAATGCTGGTATAAGGAAAACCCTCCGTAATCATTATATTTAATTCTCTCATCCAGACATGTTTTTTGTCTTTATTTTTATATCGCCAAAGGTTCTTTAAGACTACTAGGACCTCACAAACACACAGAGACATTACAAAATAAATATACATTACAACCATATCACAGTTCATAATTTCATAAATATTCAATAAATAATAAATAAAGATGATGCTTCTCCCTCAGCTGTAACTGGTAATTTTGAAAACAAAAATGCAGACAGCTTGATAGAGATAGATATACATGTAGGTAGACATAGAGAGCGAGAGAGAGAGAGAGAGAGAGAGAGAGAGGGAAAATGTACAAAATTATCAAAACATTGTTGGTTAAAAATATTTGCACTTAAAAAAATGTTTAAAAACTCTACAGTCAAATGAAAAGGAGATATAAAAAATTAGTAGTAGTTTTTTCTCTGTCCAAATATTAATGTGGCAAGTCATATTTTCAATGATTTTTATAGGAAGGGCTGTTTTTCCACTGTAAATATTTAAATAGGATAAATTCAAATAAATAATACAGTTAAAATAAAATTATAACAAAATAAATAAATTACAGTAAGAGTCTTGACAAATGTAGTATAATTTACATATCAGTAACAATCCATCATCATCTGTGATACTGAACCGACTGAAATGAAGTGCAACTCGTTGTTCATATGTGATAGATATGACTACATTGAGTCCTACAGTGTAAGTACTACAAATAAAGCAGACTAAGCTAGTGCATCTGTATATAGCTCTAAAAACAAAATAACAAACCATTGTTATAAATCTAAATGATGCTTTTTGAGGCATGTGCTAAGATAAAGTAGTGTTTTAACAGGTGAAATTTATAGTGTCAACCACACGGCATTGCAAAGCTGGGATAATGTTGTAGAAATTTCACTCACTGACTCACTGAATGTTACTGTAAGATTCCCTCAATTCTCATGACTTTGCTGCTGTTGTTCATCTTGGGGAAACGGAAGCAAGGGCGAGGAAATACTGCATATGTGTGTTCTGCATGGCCTACAAACAGAGTCGCAGGATTTCTTGCATTAATCAGGGGTCGCATGTTATTCGCAATGCCGCATTTGTTGTTTAAGAGAGCAGTGTCCTCACAGATTTCATCCAAAGCTTCTGAGATGGACACTGAAGTTCTGGAGCGCTTTCCTTCCCCCTCAGCTTCTTCTTCTTCTCCTTTAATAACATCTTCAGTCACGCTTTTACAGGATGAACAAAATCAACCAAAAACTCTAAAGAAAATGTGATCAGTGTCTCTCCTTGTTTTTGTTTAAAAACTGAAGGATTTGGTTCCGTTCTTTCTGCCCTTCCATTCCAATCCAGCAGCTTTTGTGGATTTTGGTCCGTATAGTAATATATATATATATACCTCTTTTTTATCTCATCACAGAACGCTCCCTGGGTTGAAGGGTTACATTGTTGTTCAAAAAAACCTGAATGCCCTTTTTGTGTCATTTGTATGCTCTTCTCGTGGCTCCATGCCTCTGTTTCTCCTCCACTTCTCCAGGCTGAGTCAAACCTTGATGCCTTTCACCGCCTTGTTGATGGTCTCCAGAAGGGCCTTGTTTTCCGGGTTCTGGTAGCACTCCTTATTGGTGTACATGTCGGTCAGGGTGCTCACATAGCTCTCGAAATTCTGCTCTGTGATTGGCTCCTGCTGCAATGCAAATTGGAGCCCCAGTTTAAATCAATGCTGAATGTTTCCATGTGAATGTTTATAGGAGCTCTGGGGTTATCACTCATGTATGCAATAACTCACCATGTGAGGCAGGCGGATGTTGGCCAGGCTGCGTATGAGAGCCTGACTAAGTCCAGACAGCTCCATGAACAAAGCCTCATTCTGTTCCTCAATCACCTTATTCTCCTGCTCGATGTTCTTCAGGTTCTTCTCCATGGACGTGATCTACCGCATCACAAAAAACATATTCCTGAATCAGCTGATGTTGAAACACTTTCTCTTCACGTTTGCAGCATTTTCATTGTACCGTTTAAATCTTATTACAGGTCAGATGTTTTATATTCCAAAACTTGTTTATTACAAACCTTACAAATGAAGTACTATGGTGAAAAAAAAAAAAATTAAATTATTATCATATTCAGACACAATGGTATATGACTGTATTACATGATGCCCCAAGTATCTTCAACTAATCTGAATACTTAAAATAGAAAGAAAATATTCTAATATCATGGTACTGTGTTGTGGGTGATATTATGATATATCTCCCCATGTACGCTTGTGGTCCTCAGGGGTTTACTATGTATATCATCTTTTAAAGTGTCGGTCTTAAAGCTGTATGTCTGACCTGTGTTTGAAGGTTGACCATATCTGCCTCCATCTCATTGTTGGATTCATTGAGCTCGTTGATTTCCTTATTGAGTTGCTTGATGTCATCATCATTGTCTAACACTGCAGAGAGATGGAGAGGAAAGAGTCTTAATATACTGAAGATGTTCAGCAGTTGACAAGAACATCTCAAGGAGTAAGATGTGGGATGGATAGGGTGTCTCACCATCACTGGCTCTGAACTTGTTGCTGAGATACTCTTCTCCAGGGAACTTGGCTTTCCTCTTATTGAGGGAGGCTCTTGGGCAGCCTGAGAGACTGAGGTCAAACATAATTCATCATCAATCTTATTATGTGTCATTTCTGTTCTATTCCGTGGCACCAAATGTATATGCTTGGAAAAACTCTCCTTGTGTTCCAATGTTGGAACACCAATGTTGGAACAAACAGATAGCCCCGCCCCAAACGTACACCTTTGGTCAATCTTTTGAAAATGCCAAAAAGCCACAGTTTTTGGACAGGGAGAAAGTGTCCCATCAAAAACACAGTTCACCCTTAACGACTTAATGACTTTTTCAAGTGCCAGTCAAATCCCCTTGTTATTTTCTCTCAAGTACCTGCGGTGGGTGAGGAAGCTGCCGTTTGCGTGTCCCGATCCATCGCATCCTGGTGTAGGGCAGGTGGGGCCCTCTGCTTTAAATGCCTTCCAGGAGAATGGAGAGCCATTCAGCAAACCCTCCTTCTGCCTCCTGGCCGCCAGTGGGCAGCCATATGCGCTTCGGTGAGTGGCGTACTTCCCGCTGATGTGACCCAGGCTGTCACACCCTGGCACTGGGCACCTTTAATAGACAGATAGAAGTGGGAAAAGATAGAATGGGGTTTGAATAGAAGTGTGAAAACGACAGATGTGATAACAGAGCAATAATACTGTAAGAGAAATAAAAATATCACTTGCTATTTACTGCAGTTACACTCTATTTACACTCTGTCTCACTTAAGTCTCTATTCGGCTTTGTAAAGAGGGCTGTATTTAGCTACGTACATTGCCCAACAGTCACTGTGAATATTACAACATTGAAACAGACTGAAAAAGACATTTTTACACACTGGAAGCTTGAGTGCCGCCATATGTGGCTGCTCATTGACTCGAATGAATTCATGTGGATAAAAAGCTTTTACACTTGGCAGTCAAAAAAACCCAAGTAGTCAAAACCCACACATCGTATTACAGACGACTAAGACTAACACACAATATTTCAATGCCCCAAAAGCCATCTGTGCTGGTATATATTGTTCATAGTTTCATACATCTAACCCTCAGTAGTGTAACTGGGGGTCCTCGTTTTCTCGCTTTTGAAAAAGTACAATGAAAAACAAAAAGAAATGTTAACACGACTAGAATTAGTTTCCCATGCGGAGCGCCATTCAGCTGATTCATAAGCTCACTGCGAGCGTACAAGCGAGACGTTTGGAAGGTTGCCAAGGTGATATTTAACAAAGCTGAACGCGAGCAATGTTTTGGGATGTGGTGTGCTCACATCTCAAGTGGTTCTAGCTAGAATAGCGTGATTAAATCAGAACCTCAGTTTGGTAGGAGAGGGGTTTTCTAAACTGCATTACGCTGTTGTAAAATGACTGTGTTATTTGATCATTGCCTTACAGTGAATAGCCAGGACATGTCTCCTTTTTTTACCGTATAGTAGCATAAAAGAAAAGGGGAAAAGCCTCCGTTTTCTACGAACTTTAAGAGCTCCGAGTCCTCCTTGTCGTCCTTGAGGGGTGTTGTTTTTATCCCGCTTTTCTTGGCCCGCGGACACCCAGACAAACTGAAAACAGAGAGTACGTAGCTCATGATCAGAGGAGCCAGAAACGTAGAACAATATGGGTCCAGAACTACGTCAGTCAGTACTGAGAAGTCTTTTGACCCAAACAAAGCAGAAGAAACCAAATTCAAGTACTTTTACTAAAGATGCAACAGAGGGTAAGCGTTACGCCGTGTCCTGCTCGGGTGATGCAACAGGTTTCAAGCGTTAAGTAATTTCATGTCCTCTGTGATGTGTCACAGCCAATCAGAACAGACATGATGTCTAAAATAGTATGATTCAAGTAAATTGTGCCAATTTTGCTTGTTGAGAAGAACGGCAAATATTACACCATTTCCCCTTACAGTTATGCGCAGTGGGATCTGGAGCAATGACAATTTCCTGTGGGCGTGGCTACCTGGTGCAATGTGACAGGAATAGAAAGTGACTGATGAAACGTCACAGCTGGTGGTCTAAAAATTTAGATAAGCGAATTTAAATGACCATGAATGAGACTTTTGGCTTGATGCGTCACACCTTGTTGGACACGGTGTCAGAGCTCTGAAAACCTTAGCAATCTTTTTAGGCAGTCAGAAATGCAGCTGTTGAGTGCTTTACTATGAGTGCACAAGATCTGAGGTGTGTGTTGCATACATGTGTGTCTAATATACAACTAGCTCTAAACTTCTCTGCCCTGTGTGTGTATTAGTGTGCATGATGGAGGAATTACAAAACGAGCTGTACCTTCTGTGAGAAGCGTAGTTGCCGGTAATATGTCCTGAACCATCACAATCTGGAGTTGGACATCTGGGGAAGTGAGGGTCAAAGGTTAAAGTGCAAATTTAAGTGCAGTGCAAATTGAATTGCAATCTGTGTGGACAAGCCAACATGTCAATATGGGTTCAACAATGGCTGCACCTGCACCATGAACACTGTAAGCTATTACATCGTCAAATGTAATGTACTTTTTGGTACAGCAGTTTTTTATTTTTTTCAGAAAGAAATGGAAGGGCCAAAGAAACAACAAAGCAAGAGTTAAAAGCAGCATTCCACCAAGCAGACCCATGTGAACTGTAATGAAAGAACCAGAGCAGAAGTAGAGCAGACGTACTTGAGTTCGGCTGTGTGTGCTGCCATGAGGGACCGCAGACTCTTATCAGCAAGAGGACAACCAGACAGGCTAAAAACACAGAACAGAGATACAGGAGAGAAGAGAGAAGATAAAGTACAAAGAACCCAGAATGTCCCAAGTCAGTGCAGAAAGCAGACAAGAGTTAAGCAAAAGCAAAGGAAAATCTATATAATGTCCTTATTTAATTATTGTGTCCACTATCATGTAAACCAGCACGGCCATGAAAGGCAGAGAGGTAACAGGGCAAGTGCGCTCTGTACCTGCGGTGAGATGCATAGTTTCCTGTGATGTGGCCACTGCCGTCACAGCCTGGAGTGGGGCACCTGTACCAACATGAAAACCTGACTGAGCAAAATTTTGAATTTTAATGAATACATGGAAATTTATGCACGCTGATTGGGAGTGACTTACAGCAGGAGCTCCTTCTTGCTCTCCTTGGGCTGGAACCTGACCTTGAAGCTGGGGGTTGTGACCTCTCCGGGGTACTTCCTGTCTTCGAGGGCATCCTGCATCATGTCACAGTCCTCTGGGTCTGACGAGGTGAACGACTGTGTGTTGTGGTCCATCTGCATAAAGATACACAAGTGTCTGACTGATGTCTAATTAATAAAATAACACTTCATATTTAGTTTATGCCGTTTATGTAGTTCAAATTTTGTGTACTCTGGTATGGCCTCATTTAAATACCATTGGAAATCTACCTCTTCTAGCTCCTCCTCTCTCTGCCGATTGGGTTTGGTGTAGTCCAGAGGCCCCTCCCACTCCTCCTGTTTGTAGGTATGTAAAGAGAGGGGAGAGATGCTGCTGTTGCCATGGTGAAGAGATGAGGATGATGATGATGACGATGACGACATATCAGGGGAGCGCACTTCAGGACTGGTGCAAGACACGCCCACTTCTCTCTTTATAGGCTTCTTCATGCTTAAGTCCAAAGTGCCATTCTCATCTACTTCTATTTCCATACTCTGTGACAAACAATATTTATTATAGGATTTTAAAATGGCATCACATCACATTTATCTAAATTAACTGACTTCAAGAATTGGACATAAATGCATAGCACACTGAAAAATACAAAAACAAAAAAAAGTGCATTTTTGACAGTGCACACACATCAGGCACTGATCCCAGAACAGTCCCAGTACGATTAGCGTTGAGCCACTGGGCCTTTCTGCCCATTAATCTTCCCCTTTTATCCCCTTCTGCTAAAAACATGGAAAATGAAAAATGATGATGTAGTTACTCCCTGGGCCGAAGAGAAAGCTTTAAAAAAATCACAATATTGAGGACAGACCTTCTCCAATTACTATCTAGACACCAGAGTTCTCCAACAGCGCTAGCAGAATGAGAACCTGACAGAGTGTTACTGAAGGTAAAAAAGGATAAAGAAATAAAAAGAGAAAAGAGAGGGAATGAGAGAGAGACGCTTTCATTAGCATTACTCATGGAAATAGTGAATAAAAGAATATGAAGCACCTGGTCCTGCCAACCAGGGAGCTCACTATCAACTTAAAGCAATAACAACATGGAGAGGAGATAAGGATGAAACGAATCAAGGTGCGGATGAAAGAAAGGGGAGATGACGCAATAGGATCTCAACAGTGAGCAGTCCCGGTAAACGCATTCATCAGACTGCCTGACACAAACACAGCTGAAGATCAACCAAACACAAAGACACACTTTCATTAATTAACTGCAGCCATTTTTATGAGAAACACATTCTTTTCCACTTTAACTCATGGACACCCACATGTGGTTTATGATTAGTAGTTGTTTGGGAAGCTACATTGAAACTCAATGTAAAATAGGTAACTTATAACAGTCACATTAACTAATAAATATACTTTAATATATAGTATTATATATATATATATATATATATATATTAAATACTATAATAAATAAAATCATAGGAGTAACACAATGAGAATAATTACAATGACAACATTAACCTTACACACACTAAATTAAATACAACTAGACTAAAATCACACTACTTTAAAAAATTTAATCACAAACAGTGATAAACTCCAGCATTTCAAATACTTTATTTAAATATATAAAAACTTTAAATATAAAGTAGCAACATTTTATTTCTTTACAAATAAATTAAACAAAATTCCACACCCATTGGGAAAACTTGTGATCAAAGACTGTTGATCAAAGAGGAGAATCTGAATTTTTTCGAGGCAGTTCTTTTAAATGGACCAAACAAATGAACAGAACCACAACATGAGTCAGACTTCCTACTGCTACTTCTGGCGAATGTTTGCTCCCCTGCTGTTTTTGTTGATTTAAATTCACCGACTGCATGCTGGATACAACACAAAAATGGCACTTTTACAATCTGGCAAGCTTTACTCTGATTGGCTGATTTACGCAACTTCCAGGAGACATTAGGTACAGGTGTCTACCAATTTACCTGGAAACTTAGTTGTGTTTATACCAAACAAGTACTGTGGTATGAACTATTCCAGATGGAACTGTTGTCTGTACCTTATCTTGGCCTCTGATGCTGAGGTTCTCTGGTCTTTCCCAGCAGCGAGTGGACAGGTTGAGGATCGCAGTGGCAGCCATGTGAGCGGCTTCGGCATCATGGGAATAATCGTAACTGCTGGAGGAGCTCTTGCCATAACCGCCATGCATGCTGGGACTTGGGGGGGATGCTCTGGGGAACAGAGGCTTAGCTGGGGACGAAATGTAATGTTACGTTAGTTAATAGTAAAATTGTATTTTTTTGCCTTTATTGACTAGGACAGTTTAAAGGTGCCGAGACCCAATAGGTAGAGAAGAGTTTGGATCATTAACATTTACATTTAGTCATTTAGCTGACGCTTTTATCCAAAGCGACAAGGAAGCAATTTCAACTACAATAAGAGGCAACAGTGAATAAGTGCTATAGACAAGTCTCAGGTATTTCAACAGAGTATAAGAAGGTTTAAGAGGTATAAGAAGTAGAAGTGGGGGTGTGTTAGTTAATTAGTCAAGGAAGTGGAGACGAAAAAAATGAGTTTTTAGTTGTTTCTTGGATAATGACTCAGCCATTCTGATGGAGTTATGGAGTTCATTCCACCAACCGGGCAGAGTGAAAGTAAGAGTCGCCCGCACCTTAAGGCACATGTACTACCCACCTACATGTCTGGCACTTCACTTATTTCCAACATTCTGTTTATTGTCAATGGCGATCCTTTAATAAAAGCGCGCTCTACTGAACTCAATTAATACTAACCTGTCACTACCACAATAAGACACCTTAAACCAGAAGATTTAGAAGTACTGTTCACATAACAGACCGTTTACACACATCTCTGCACCGCAAAGGGTGTAATATACATAACGTTCGTAAACCGTGACTAATCCTGCTTACATTTGAAGGCTTTGGGTGAAGTTTCGCTGGTGTGCATCTTTGGGGCGAGCATGCGCTTGCCGAACACCTGCACGTCAAAGCTTGCATAATCAAATGACACCTTGGAGTACTTCTCCAGCTCCTTGGCCAGATTAGCGCGTGGCGTGGCGGGGACGAGGCTGGGCCTGTAGCTGCCGTGCGGAGGAATCTCCAACTGCTTCACAAAACACATGGGCCTGAAAAAATGGGAAGAGACAGTAAGACACACACACAGAGAGTGAGTGAGAGAGAGAAAGAGAGAGAGTCTGAGAGTTCTCGTCATTTTTTTCTGCTACAAAAGAATCAATATCCCTGGAGTGAGGAAAGGCATAAAAGCAGGAGTGTAAGTGAGCATAAAAGATCGAGAATGAAAGAGTGGGCTGGAATTAGAGTGCAGAAGAGAAGCAGAATTAAAAGGCTGACAATGAGCCAGAGATACTGAGAAAAAAGAAAACGGAAGAAAGTGTCCCATAGATAAATAGTCTGTAAAAGAGTAAATTCAGGAGTGAGTGGGAGAGAAAGGGAGAGAGGTTTTAAATCTGGGTGACTGAAGGAGAAGAGGGGCAGGATTAAATGGTGTCTTATCAGTGCTGAGCACATTAGCATATCGTATAGCATGGAATTGAAGCCTTAAAGGGATAGTTCACCCAAAACTGAGAATTCTGTCATCATCTTCTCAACCCTCGCATCATTTCCAAATCCTTATGACTTTCTTTTTACGGTGGAATGCAAACGGAGATGCAAACTTCTCTTTTTGTGTTCCACGGAAGAAAGAAAATCATATGGATTTGGAAACGATGCGAGGGTTGAGAAGATGATGAATAAATGACAAAAGATTTTGGATTTTGGGGTTCCTTAAAAACTCAACTCATTTTCCTAAAAAAAATCTGCGAGGCCTTGGCAGCCTCTCTGCCTTTCAAAACCAGACAAACCTCTGAAAAGACAAAGAATGTCAACGCGTGGGTGCGCGTGTCATTGCGGACCACGGCATTGGATTCTGTATTTAACATCATTACCGGATTGCAGTCGTAAACCAGGCACGGTTTAAAGGATAAAACCACGCACACACAAACACCTACATGCGTTAGTGTCTGTCTGACAACGACATGTGAAGTATATTAGTCTCTGTTTCCTGTCTTTTCATTAGTCATTGCATCCCATTAGCCAGGGTGGCATGCAAAGCTGTCAGAAGTCTCTCTGGTGACTTCTCATTGTTGGCATCCTTCCTTAATGGGCTTTCTCAGTACACTGGCGCTAATTTAAATCAAAATAGCGCTAATAAGAGAGGACTGCTTATTATTTTCATAATCTGCATTGCTTTGTCTGACCGCAGCCATGCTTCCTGAAGGAAAGTAATTATTTTTCCAATACTCCATGCCCTGTAAGGCTCATAATTAGCTTATCAGTGGCATAATTAGGCTAACAGGTTTGAGGCCCAAGCCTAGCATGCAATGACAGGCTGTGGTCCATTAGAAGGGCAAAGGAAAGGGAGGGCCCGTGTTCTAAAACGCCTGACCAATCGTGCTGCGGTAAGCGAGTTCCTTCTCTCTGTGATTGACAGCTGTGCTAACCAACCACAGCGGGCGTGTTTGATGGAACACATACTGCTGAGACAGTGGCTGTGAAGGACAGACAGAGACTGAACGTGGGGTAGGTTTGGTGTTGCTGAGAAAAATATGGATAACTGATTATGTTTTTGGGGGATGTTTTGTTGGGGGCTGGGCTCACCTGAGTACACGATCAGAGTTGGGGCTGCCCTTCATGTGCTCGCCCATGGGCTGGGGCAGGTGATGTTTATCGTGGCTTTTGGAGAGCTTTTCGGCAGCTGCGATGGGGCATCCTGACAAACTGACGAAAAAGTCAGAGGTGTAAGTGGAAAACTCTAAAAATGTGTGTGCTTGTCAATTAGTGCTGTACACACACAGTCATGTGTACCACATTCCCAAAAAGGACAGCAATTTAAAACAACCTACATTATGAGGACCTTGCATCAAAAATTGAACAAAATGTATTATTTTACAAAAAACAAATGTTAATGGACTAGTTAGCTTCTTTTAAAAGTCAATGGAGGTCAAAGAAGGTTTCCACCATGATATTAATAATCAATCTGTACCTGCGATGTGTGTTGCGGTTGCTGTTGACATGTCCCTGACCAGTGCAGCCCGGTGTCGGGCACTTCAAGACATTCTCATGCATGGCCAAGACTAAGATCAGCCAATCACAGCACAGAGAGAAAAACAAGTCAGCCAATGGAAAGGTCTTAATTTCAAGCCGTGTGTGTTTTTAATTTATTCTAACGATAAACGTTTAAAAAATGTCATACTACACAAGAAATATGTCAAAGTCATGTTATCACACTCCAAAAATTGTTTTTTAGTCAAAGAGGCAGTTGGTGTAGTTTGATGTTGACTCACTCTCCGGAGGGATCCGATCTTTGTGTGGGCAGCCTGAAAGACTGCGGTGGTGCGGATAAAGTCCAGTCACATGACCTGTTCCATCGCACCCGGGGGTCGGGCATTTGATCTCTCGCTTCTCTGATCTAGAGCTCTCTGTGGGCAGCAGAACACCTGTCAGTCAAACTTTATCTGAAGACATTATCATCACTTTGTCAAGCCAGAAACATGCAAAAAAGGCTGCATTACTACACGCACACACACATACACACACACACACACAAACCCTAATCTTACTTATCTTAATGTTTACTCAGATTTATCAGGGGTGTTAACTTTATGGGTACACATTTGTTCCCAATATATGGTTAAGTAAACCCACACACACACATTACACACAAACAAGGAGAGTTTCATGCTCAACTAAAGTTGAAGTTGCTTCTGGACCCATGAGAGGGCACATTTACTGTGATAATTATGGTCATTATGTGTGCGGGGCAGGTGGAGGTTTCATACAGGATTATTATCCTCTGTGTGTGCTATTAGGGTACAGCAGGGTTTATTGAACTATCTACTGAAAAATGGAGCTCTTTAAATGGACTTCACCACTGGCAAAGTGCATCTCCACATTACAGAGTGAGAAAAACATGCCCTGTCCAAGGCAAATGAAGGAAGGTGCGAAGACAAATGAAAAAATGAAGAAAAAGAAGGAAAAAATGAGAAAGAGAGAAAGAGAGCAAAGAAAGAAAGAGGTAGAGGGAGAAAGAGCTTGCGTGTGCGCTCCAGTGGCTCCTTAATTAAATGTTGAAATGTTAACGAGACATGCACCTCCTAATTAAAACTGGTCGAGGCGTGAGGAGGCCAGTTATGGAGGGGGTGTGGAGCCCTGCCGAGTGCTCGGCTGATTCAGGACCGGGCACAGTGCCAACCAAGAGCAGAACAACAACACAAACAAAACCAATAAACAAATAAACACATGCCAAAGCAATCTAATTACACACTCCCTCTCTCTCCTTCATCTCTCTCATCCTCTCTCTCTCTTTCTAAGTGCTTCAGTAATTATAGACTAAGGCTCCAGTTTATCTATGGAAACCAATTCATTTGACCCATTTATACCCTCTAGATTGCTTGCCCCATTATTAATCTTGCGGTTCTTTGCTGAACGAGCGCTTGCCATTTAATCTTCTTTCTGATTAATCATGTGTGGGTGTTTATTTATAAGAATTTGTTGATATTTGAGCACTTGCGTAGGGTGTGTTGGAATATGCATATGTGCGTTATTTAAATGCAATTTAAGAGTGCAATTTGTTGTGTTTGCATGTATGATATTATTTATATATCTAAAATATTAGGCCTTTATAAATATATATATATATGTGTGTGTGTGTGTGTGTGTGGGTGTGTGTGTATATATATATATATATATACATATATAGAATTAGATGTAAATATAATTAGGCCAGACAGTACAAATGTACAATGTATAACAATTCTTATGTACACGCTCATGTTATGCAACAATTTACATTAGAAGTTTTAACATGATGTAAAATGTAAAAACTTTGTCGCGGTAAGAAGATAAGTTGACAAAGATCAGACCTTTTCCAAAGCAGCTCTTGCGGAGGAGATGATCCATGTGTTTGCTGGGCTGGTCATCCAGAGGAAAGAAGCGATGGCGTTCGGGGATGTGGCTGAGCTCGCGATGGGCTTTCATCTGCTGGGCTTTCAAAGCGATGGCCTGCTCCAGCAATCCCAGATTCCCCCGCATAATGTCAAACATCTCCGATTCGTCCACCACAGTTAAACGCTGAGACAAACTGTCATCATCCCCGTCTTCATCGTTTCCGTCCACATCGCCATCCCTCTCTGACTCTTCGGACTGCACTTCAATGAGCATTGGGGAGGCTGTGGGTGGCTTACCACAGCTGTAGTTCTCTGGCAATGTGGGCTTATGGGAAATGTAGTCTTCCCTTACACTGGATCCCTGAGTGGCAGTGATAACCGAGGGGATGGAGTCTCGTTCCCTCTCCTCTTCTGACTTCACGTCATCATACTCCTCTTTGACCATCTCTTCTTTGTGCAACTCAGACCCCAGCCCTTCATCGTCATCATCATCATCATCCTCTTCCTGTTGTGCATGCATCTCCTCAGTAAAATACTGGTGGTCTGACTCTTTCTGGTTCTCAGTGTGCATGTCCTCTTCTTCATCTTCAGTCTCACCTGCATTTCCCATCATTCCATTCTCCTTGGATGTCAAATCTTCTACTTGGTTTCCTGTTTCCCCTTTGCCATTTCCTGTTTTCTCTTCTTCCTCTTCTGGCTCCCTCAAAAGGCTGCCATCTGCTTCCAAGGTAACAAGCTGTTGTTGCTGGTGCGACGTGGCACAGTTATTGGGGTTGTTGAGGAGCGACATTGAGTTGACCACTATGTGCTGATAGTTGGAGAGATCTTCAGAGGTTGAGAGATTAGGTTTCTCTGTGCTGGATGCCTCAATGATGATACATTCCTCTGTGTGGGACAAAAAATGAGAAGACTATTATCCCTCACCATAGCATCAGATCTACACTGGCATTGTCATAACTGAACCAGAATTATATTTACTGCTCCAAACACAACCTTCTTGGACATTTTCACCACCCACCTTCATCACCCTCCTCTTCCTCTGTAACGGAGCTCTCTGTGTTCTTATTTATTTGCTCCTCTTCTTCACTCTCTTCATCACCATTTCTCTGCTGTGGCTCTTCTTCATCTGCCTCCTCTTCCTCTCTCACGTCTGTCTCCTCTCCACTGCCGTCACTCTCTGCATTAAAGCCCTCATCCAGCGCCAGCTTCAGTGGGTGGGACTTCCTCTTGGAGACGGGCTGTTCTGACTCCGCCTCCTGCAGCCGCCTTTTTCTAGCCAATGGGCAACTTAGAGCACTATAGAACATGGGGAAATGAAAACTGTGAGAAAATATTGAGGCAATTTTTACAAGAGAGATGAAGGGAAGGATTATTGTGGCAGTGGTTCTCAACTGGTTTTGCTTCAGGAATGTTACATTATGTGGCAACTTAACACAGAAGCAGAATTGTTAAGCGTACAAAAGTAAAAAAAAGTCCTTAAAATGAAACACTGAAATATATTAAAATGTAATCATAAAATATACGGGCCAACCAATATGCTAAATATTGTTTCAGCACTGGCCATATTACAGAGTCAAAGTGAATTTGCACCAAAATACTGTACAGTTTGATTTGACACATGACATTTGAGGTCAACTACTGTACAAAAGATTTGGAGAAATACGTGCTGTCTGCTTTCACAACAGACCACCAGTTGAGAGCCACAGATTTTGGTATATCCAAATTCTGTACTGTGACAAACAATAAATACATGCAAATAACATGCAAGCCAAGCAAATGCACATGAAAATTATTTATTAAAACTCATTAAAAATGGAATGGAACAATGTTGCATATAGACCTGTGGGGGGCACTGTGCTGGCTAAAAGCCTTTATAAATCACAGCCAGTTGACTGGAACACTTAATTATACCACAATAAAATAAAAGCAGAGTGAGAGAGAGTGAGCGAGAGAGAAGCATTGGAGAGTGGAATTCAATAAAGCCCTCAGCCAGAAAGCCTCGCTACCGTTCAGATGGCAGAGATCAATCTATAAACATGGACCATCGCAAATGGTTTCCTGAATAGACACGAGTGTAAATAAACATAACTGTAATATCTTTCCAATAATCAATGCCCTGCTTAAAGACTCATATTAAAGAGAGAGAGGGATTGTCACTGGAGGAAGAGATACAGATTATGAAGATCTAGTCAACGGCTTGAACAGTGTTTGGGATTAGGAAGGGCTATATGTGACCACAGAGGGAGATGAGCCAGGGGCTACAGAGCACCGTGTGGGTCATATCATCTGCCATACCTTCTGTGTCGGGCGTATTTGCCACTGATATGGCCTGAGCCATTGCATCCTGGTGTGGGGCAGCTGAACAGGATTGGAGATAGAGGAGCTCAAATTAGAAATTGGTTGTTTTGTGCTAAATAGCTAATCAACAGTAAACACGGACACACATCCGCGCCTGGCAAACAAACAAACAAACACAGACCTTTAAATTGACTGAAATAATTGTTTTGTCAATAGGATGGAACTGTGATCGATCAGGTTTGTGTTTCCTCATCCTGCGGGTGGCTTTGTTTTATCTCCTGAAATCCCCAGTAATCCCAACGATTTTGTCAATTCGTTTTATTGGCATTCTCGTTTATTAACCGGCAAATGTAGCAGAGAACTTAACGCTTCACCCTTGCAGGTGTTTCAGCTTGATCTGGGTTCTGCCGATGGAAGTTCTCCCTGTCTCCCACAACTTGTATTTTTATTTATTATTTTACTATTTATTGATTATGCTTTCAGCTAACAAATTAGCTAGTGACAAAACACTCATATAAAACAAAATGAAACAACAGTAATTCTATTATTTGTTTCTAGTATAAGATGAGCACATTACATGCCGCGTCCTACTGTGATTATATTTTTATTCTACCGCAGTAAAAAGTATTTTTCATTGCTGTCGTTTCAGTGGCAATGTGTTTAAAATCTGTGGCAGAAAATGGCCGTAAGGAGCTTCGGTGACCCTGGTGGCCAACGAGTGTACTTGATATCTTTTAATTCCACTCTTGTAAACTTCAGAGTACACTTGACAGTGAAAGGAAAATGTGAAGAATAACTTTACAAGCTGGGAATCTTAAGAAGGCTTTCATGTGCCACACACAGGTACACACTACCAGACATTGGCCATCTAAAACCAGCACTTGACCAGACAAAATGGCAGGCACAAATAACCTGTAGACTCCTCTCATTGATTTGATTTTCATGGCTGTCAATCATTTTATTTATTGTAAGTATTGTTGAAAATTAGTTTGTTTGTTACATGTATCAATTAAAATGGTTCTTGTTTATAAAGCATCGTGCCATGAGAGCCAAACCATGTTAAAAGCATGATCAAACATGGATTTAACAAAATAAACAAATAAATAAAAATCTGCTGGCATATATTGGATTTTTCAGAATTAATCTCTTACCTCAAATCCTGTCCGGCAATCTCAGATGGAACTGCAAAGACAGAAATACACAGAACAAAACAATAAGCAGAAAAATCTAAAGCCACAAATAATTGCAAAGCACAACAATCAATAAATCACAAATACATACAGACCCCAAGAGACCATGTGCAATAGCATTCATGACTGCATTACCAGGAGACACACACACACACACACAGAGTATATTTACATGCATACACACAACACATGAACAACAGAACACCAGAGTCAGCCAAAACATCAAGCCATGATGGAAAAAGTGCAGCTATATGCACACTTCAGCATAAAACATGATTAATTGTCTCTGTTGTTAGTTTAGTGGTGAAACCAGAGCGAAATTGCCAACATTGGCTACAAAAAGAAAAGCAACCCCTTCTTTAATCAGTTTCTCTTACGTTAATAAAAAATGGCAGAGAAAGGCATGCAAAAAAGAAATTCGTGTAACACAGGAAACACTGTAGCTGTCGCATGATACACATAACCAGAACAGAATGTAATATAACTAATTGTAGTTCTGCATATATAAAGCAAACTCCACCCACAGGAATTATGTTGGTAATGCACCATAAATTTGATCTAGAACAGTACTGTATTCAACTGCTAAAATAAACTAGCAGAAACTACCTTTTTAGTCTGGTCAAAACAGTCAAAATTATTGTCAAACAACATGCAATTTATATTCTATCTTGTAACATTTTAAAGATTCTAACAAAGCCTTTCTGACTAAAAACTACATGGTGAATAGGATTTTATTCCAAGCGGGTCTCTAGAGACTCCAAGAGCAGGATTATTAGAGAGAGCTTCAAAATTAGATACCCAGAGCGAACATATAAGATATGCTCAGCTGACCAGAGAAAGCAATGAGTTTCAGAGGTAAAAGAGGGAGAAAGAGAAAAAATATGGAAAGCCAGAGTGGATGACTGACCTCTTCCTGCTTTGGACCTCGTGCGAGTGCGCTTGTCGTCAGTATCCAGACTCATCTGTCAGAGACAGACAGCGTTAGACGGAGGAGAAACACAAATTTAACGCGCACACACACACACACACACTCATGGTTACACATGCGCATTTGATTTTTTTCCCTTTGCCAATACTAAACTACTAAAAGAGCAATAAACAGGAAGGGGGGGAATGAGAGCTGTCAGATCACAGCAATGAAAAAGAAAATTAAAAGGTCATATCATGAGGAATTTATTTAGATAAAAGAGACTGATGCAGTATGAAAGCATACTGTCACTTCGTTGGGTGATCTTAAACCTTGTGAGATAAAGATAAAACAGAAAAGAAAGTAATATAGTAATTTCTACAAATAAGAGTAAAATAAAATAGCTAATAAAGCCTTGAGATTCTGGCTTTATTTTTAACAAGGTCTTTTCAGTCTGATTTTAACAGTTTGTGTTACACATTTTTTTACAGTTTGCAAATGTTTTAAATATCTTGCACACAGAACTGCATTAAAGAGTGGGGCAATTGCGATCTATTGGACACCAACAAACACACAGTCAGTTTGTGAGCAGAGCGGGAAGGAACACACAACACTTGTGTTCATTTCACATGTGAAGGGGATGTTTCTTAAAGGCACAGCAGCGACAAATTGATTATGTCAATATAAGAGTCAGAGAAAGGGTGGAATATTGTCATGAAAAATAAAATACTAAAAATGACTAAAATACTAATACTAAATTTCTACTAATTAATACTACATTAATATACTAAAACACTAAAAATTAACCTCAAAGAGAAAGAAAACATATCAGCCGCTTTTGGACTCTCTGATGCCCTTTTATATGCCACTTTAACAGCCTATAATTTACCGCACCTGAACAATCAATCTGATTGGCCCGGTCCACAGAGAGCGACAGCAGAGAGTGGCATCTGCTGGAAGAGCCCATTTGTGTTTGCGGCCCCATGGCAAGCTCGAGTGGTAATTACAATAGCAATATTAACCGCAGCAGTGGAAATAATACAAACATAGGCACTCCAAATCACTGTAATTCCTATCGCACAGAGATCGCTAGACTCGCTACGTTTTTCTGGCACAAAAGGAGCAGGTGTCAATCGCTCTCAATCGCACACACACAGACGCAGGGAGCTCCGCTCACTGTAAAGCCATTGGATGTTTTCCGCCGGCACAATGGCGCCATTAGCTTTGATTACTTTGCTGAGATTTAAATGGAATGGAATCCTTGAAAATCCACGAAACTCTCTCCTTTGACCCTCGGCGAGCGCTGCTCACCCGCTCCCAGCTGCTGCCTTTAATACAGCGCGAGAGCTGGCAACAGCACACTGCACTTATACAGAGGAGTTTCTCTTTCACTCTTTCTATCTCTTTCTTTCTCTGCGCACTCTCTCCGGCAGCGCCACTTCCTGTTGATAGCTGACTTTTCAGCACGGGTGGATAATGAGTGTGTTGTGTTTGATTCGAGGGAGTTTGTGTATGGGGCAATGAAAAGTTGACTGTGTGTGTATGTGTGTGAGGAGGGGTGTATCCGGGCAGACAGGTGCAAAGAGCAGTTTTCTCTCAGGGAGACTCTTTGATCGGTGAATGGGAGCTCGATTAACAAGCCTGCTTTATGTGTGTTGATACTGGCTTGTGACGTGGGTCTCATACTGGTTCAGACCCACTCTGAGCTCAACTCGCCTGCCTGGGAGAAAAGTTTTCTCACATAGATGATCAAATAGACCAGGTGCCATGGAAACACACAAACACTGAGCGTTGTGTTGATAGTCACCCATCTGCGGGACTTCTTTACCCTTTCTGTATCTCTGAAACATGCTTTGCGACCAATTTGACTGCGAATACAAAAGCCAGGGGCAGATGTGTATCATTTTATTCTTTGTTTTTGCTGGTGTCGCTTCGTTATGCTTCAGAATTCACTCTAAGTCTTCAGTGTCAACACACGAATCAAACAGGCCATAAGGGAGCCCGCACCGCTTTTATGTTTGTGTAACCATAGCTACGCATCTCTGTCAAATAGGTAATAGCATTAGCGCTTGCATTCCTTTTTTATTTTAAATTCCAGCTCATTAAAACCAACGCGTTGACAAAGTCAGTCACGTCAAAGTTGCGACGAGTGAGACAGCGTCGTCCTTCTTTTGCATTTTTATAAGCCTTTTAATGTTTTCGAACCTGTCCCCCGGTTTTTTAAATTACAACCGTTGACAGACAAATGCAAAAATGAGCAATTGTGAGAAGACGACAGGGCGCTGGAGGAAATTAATAAAAGTAAATAAAACATAATATCTCAAAAAGAAACGAAAGCCAAAGCTGAAGCCCAAAATAATAGCTGTTGGTTTTTATTGGTTAGCGTATAAGGACGTCTGCTCATTCCCGCAGGCTGCATGCTACAATATTAATCGTGTCGCTCTCCTTTCCATACAAGCGGACGGAGTCGTTCGTTCGTACTCTTCTGACAGCTCTATGTAAATGACTGGCTGGGGGCAATGACTTCACAAAGAAGGTCACCCCTCCTCCCACGGTGCACATAAATGAGCCTTTTATTCATTTTTACATTTACAAGAAGAGGACAGCGAAGCGGGCCTGGCGTGGCAACCGTCACTGGAGTGACAGGACTACTGACATCTCCAAAATTACCTGCAGAAAGCATCGGCCAATTAAAGGAGGCCGATACAGTCACCAAGGAGATCTGAGCTATCCATCAGAGAAGCAGAGTTAACATGCTCCCTCGGCAGGCTGACTGACAACTGAAGTAGGTTTATATGTGCGCTTGCGAGTGTGTGTGCATAAACACACATTTGTGGATCAAATACTCTGTTACTCTGCTCTCTCTTGTGTGTTTATTTTAAGAAAGTGCTGCTAGCATGACCAATCAGCTTGGCCCTGTTTCCTCTGCTTACTGCCGGATGATGCTGATCAGTCAGAGATTGGCATTATTTAATTAGATGCTCTTAAAAGCAAAGCCTGCATGTGCAACCCTTTAAACATTTCAAAATAGATCGATAAATCAATCACTTCAGATGAATTCTTTCCATCACTCTGAAAAAATAAAACATTTACAGGCCCAGGGGAGAGAAAGTCCTCACCCTGTTTCGTATTTTCTCTCCCATCCCAGTGCTACCATTAAAAACCTTTTCCAATAAATTTCCCAGTGCGGTTCGCAAAGTAAAAGAGATAGATGGAGGAAAATGTGGCTTGTTCCAAATATAAAGCATGAAAAAGTGAAAAGGAAAAAGGGAGAAAACAGATGCATCTACTAAAAGGAAAAATATACACCTAAGCAGAAAAGCAGAAGGGGTGGGAGGTTGGGGTTGAGAGAGAGAGAGACTTTCTTTTATGTTGATGAAAGATAGCAAACAAAAGCAGCTCAAGGACATACCCGCTTTCAAACCTCTCCAGTTTTCCTAAAAAATACAAGAAAGCTCTGAAAACTAAATTAGGTTGAGCAGAACAGCCCAGTTGTTCATAATTATAGGATGCGGGATACTCAGTTCATAAAATCTCAGTTCATTCAGAAGGGGTGGGGGTTTGAAGGGGGGGGGGTTAGGTTGCTCTGCCAAAACCCATTCTAGGTCAAGTTGGTATGAACTGCACACAGTGTGGTAATACAACACTGACTTCCTTCTATAGCCTGCTGACTGACAGAACCGATGAATGTCATAAATGTACACAGCCCTCATTTGCCCCCCTAACTGTGCCAACTTGGCAGAAAGTCTGCGATTGTGTTGTGATTGGCTGGGTGGGCAGGTGCGACTCACTTTGATTGGTCGACTTTGCAGTCTGAGAGAGGGCCGGCAGCGGCTGATTTTGTCTCCACGCGTCCAGCGCTGGTTCAGGAGTTTCCCCCGGTACTCATTTTCTGTTTGGGAGATAAAGATAAACAATCGTGAAAATGAAAAAATGAAAGAAAGGCCTAATGGTTAGAGAGTCAGAATGGTAAATCACAGGTTGCAGGTTTGATTCTCACAGCTGGCAGAAAACCACTGATATGTCCTTTAGCAAACCACCTTTCCCCCAGTTGCTCCCCGGGCGCTGCAGGAATAGCTGACCACTGCTCTGGGTGTAGGTGTTTATGACTTGCAGTGTGTGTGTTCACTACTCACTGGATGGGTTAAATACAGAGGTCACATTTCAAGTATGGGTTGCCATACATTGACAAATACGCTACTTTCACTTTCAAAGTCAAATACGCTTGCGTTAGCATCTGCGCTGACAGTTGCAGGAGTTTTGCGGAGCAAGTGCTTAGTGTGACGGCTGTAACAGACTGAATAAGCAGCGAAATGACCAGATCATCTCATCACCTGTCCACCTGCATCTGAAACCAGCAGCCTCAGCACAGGAAACACAAACCCAACCAACACACGACAAAAACAACAGCTGTACAGCAGGGCACTCACCATGAGGACATTTTAATTGCTCAGAGGTTGCTCTTTTTTAGCTCAGGAATTAGGAATTTCTCAGTTATGTATCATTAAAATATCACCTTTGTTTAAGGTGTTTCTCCTAAATTCCTAAAAGAAATAAAAACAGACACAAATGAGACAAAGGTGGACTATGAGTAAAATGATAAAGCTGTAAAATTACTGTAACTTAATGTACACTACACTGCTCAGGTCTTTGGCATTAAGAGAATTTTTTTTAATTAATATTGATTATAATCTGCAAATTTGAGCACAGTTTGAGACATTGTTGAGATCTCCTCTCAAACTCTAGAGTCTTTTCTTAATGAAAAGAAAAATCTTTGATTTAATCTCATTGTTGTCTGAGGGGAAAAAGGTGAGCTTTTAAATTCTCATTTTTATTTTATGTGGGCACCTGCATCACCCAAACACACCGAAAGGTCATTAAACCAAAAAGGAAGTGATGTTTATCTCAGGATGTAAATGCATTAATATAAAACACATTGACAGCACATATTGAGTGCTTTTATATGTGTGTGCTGTGTGTTGACTGAGAGGTGAGTAATGTCACATGCATGGAGTGACAATATGACAGGTCACAGTGGGGGCTGGGCCTTTTACGCATGTGACCTATGCACTTCCAATTAAAGGGAGGCGAGAACTCAAGAAACTCAAATGTGCACACACGCGCATGCATATGCATGCTAAAGCACCCCCAGCTGGAAGCTCTGTCAGTCTGCTATTAGAATCAATCACATTTGTGCATTTTTATTAAGCTTTTAGCAGGCAGGGGTGTAAGAGAGGGGCGGGGTCAGGGGGATAAGACCAAGCTGGGGGAGGGAATTTGGTCAGTAAATAATGAATCAGCCATAAATCAGATCTCTTTTTTCCTCCTTTATTTCATCAGGGTAATAGTCCATCTCTCCATAAACCACCCTCCACCCCCGGCACACGTGTGATGGACGCGTGTTAAAATGATAAAAGAGAGCTAAACCAATAGATAATACCTGATGCAAAAAATCCCCCAGAATTCCCTTCTGCTCAAGTGCTAACATGCTTACACTTTCAAAGCGTATTAAAATGATCATCGCATTTATCAATGGGCACAGATCAGCCTGTGTTCATGAAATCTCAGTTTTTATCTGATTCAAAGTTGAGAATCTAGTTCAAAACCCGCTCTTGTTTAACTGTCAGCGATACTGCTGACTATGAATTGGCAAGTAATGTGAAAAAGTCTTTTGAGGATTTTACCATTCCACATACAAACAAAACCTACGATAACAAGTGAAGCTTTTCTTTGTAGATGGTCAGAGGACACCAGAGAACTTTGTATTGTGCAATGTTGTGAGGTCTTGAATCTCTCAGTAAAGTCCATCTTGTAACGTTAATTTCATTTTGTGTGTAATTTTGTGGGTGAGAACAAATTTGATAAGTAACTGCCTTCAGTGAGTTATGAATAATAATAATAATAATAATAATTCAAGAAGAGGACAAGAACTGCTTTTTTAGAAGCACACTAAAGTGCAAAAAACAGGCTGATGACACAATTTATACTTGTATCAAACCATTATCATTATCAAACCAATTTTCCAACTCAGATACAAAAGACATTACATTTTAGAACAGGGTTCGGTTCTATTATTAAAAGACTTCATCTCAACAAGAATTGCAATTTTCAGTTGTGATATTTTATTTGTCTGATACTAGTAAGAGATAAAGTGAGAACAGCAGATGTTGTTCTCATAATGTTCTCTTCACCTTTATCTCAATTTGGTTGCTTTAAGAGAGTCTTTGTGTGTCTCGCAGTGCTGAAATTTAAAATTAATCTCTGAAAAAGAGAGAGAAAGAGAAAAGCGAAAGAACAAGAGAGCAGAAAAAGTTTGCTGTCAGTAGAAGGAAAGCCTTTAAACTTGCCTAGCTTCTGTTTCTCTTTCACAACTGCCTCTATCTCTCTCTCCCTCTCACTCCCCCCTTAACATCTGCCCTTCTCTCTTAGCAAGCACAAAATAAACAAAGCAGGCAGATCTGATTTGTCTCCTAAAACTCAGTGCAGCAGCAATAACCCAGAAAAGACAGGCAGGATGCCAGTCATCAGAGTTATAAAGCTGTAGGGCATTGTCAGTAAAAGCATTTCCAATGCCCCTTACACACACACACACCCACGCTGACACGGAACAAAACGCTTATTTATCAACTTTCAGCCCTCTTCTAAAAAGTGACTACAACAGCACTACTGTGCATCCTTCCCCTTCCAACGCTCTCTCTTTCCTGTTTTCTCATTCTACAAATTTCAAGCCAAATAAACAGAATCGCGAAGCGCACGGGGCTCTTTAAAATCTCACCGTAAACGCCGCTATATTGCCAACTCCACACTTTCCGGACCCTCTGAAATGGCATGACCCCAATAATCCGGCCCTGTGGCTCTATATAACCTTGATGTCTCAGGTGTCACTCATTTTAAGGAGAAGGGAAACATTAATAAAGCTAAACAGTCCACCATTTACAGATGGGCTACGGGGACCCACTATTAGCTGATTGGCTGCCAGCGAGCTTTCACTATACAGTATTGCACTACCAGAGGAACAAGAGATTAATATATGATCTGTGATTGACAGCGATAGTAGCCATGGCACTACAAGATAGACAACGAGTGAGAGAAACAGATTTCAGCCTACTGAAATCCATCAGAGTGATGCAGGCTTCTTTGAGACAGACACAAATCCATAGTTTAGATTAAACAGGGATGGATGCCCTCACATAATCCATGGGTGAGACATCTGCACTCTCTGCTCCAGTTAAGCAGGTTTAACTCCAACTTTATGATTAGAGAATAAGCAGAGAGCTCTTGACAAAAGCAAAGGTGAAAGAATTACGTTAACCTGCGTGACACACTCAGATCTAATTATTACAACAAAACCAACGCCACAGAAATGCACGTAACGTTTGTTTTGCTAGTTAGGAGAAACGTGGATGACATTACGTGGGCAAATTAAAATTAAGACTCTCCATTTCAAAACGAGTCAAAGTGCCTTTTAAAAGCTACTACCACTTTTCTGTCTTTATGATGCATCACGAAAAAACACCATGACAACCATGAGCAGCAAAAAACGCCCGCTCTAAGAGCGATGAGCAATGACAGAGCAATGGCAGAATTCGCCTTTGTTTGGGTCAAAGAAAAGTCCTGTAGGTTACAGATCAGTTAAGAGGAGAGTTGTGTTCTCCAAAGCTGTACCGCTTCGGCTGCGAAGCCGAACACCTGTTAAAAGACGCATCGGCGGCAGGACATCTCAAACAATTACGCCGTTGTTGCGCACGTTTCCAACATAGCAACATTCCGGCCAGATGCATTTTAAATCACCGGTCAATTCAACTGTACGCAATTCTGTGTTTTAAGGCTTACGGCTGCTATAAATGGCACCTCTTTTTTAATGATAGGGGCGACCCTGACCCTCTGCCCCGGTGCAGTGGCTTTCGCTGCGCCTTGAATAAGTAGAGCGCAATTTGGCCCAGCTGCTCCGTACCACGTGTTTATTACTCTCTCCTCTCCGACAAACCCGCGGCACCTGCTACAGCGCCGCATCTTTAGTTTTATTTATTTAAATGTTAATTTTCACATTTTTATATCATCACTTTAACATCCTATGGACAAAACGACCAACAAGCAACTATTTTGCGCATTAAACACACCAAACAATGGCTTCAGTGACCACTAATGTTTTGTATGTTGCAAACAACTCGGCTTAAATATGATATTAGGAATTAATCCGCGGATAAGATTAAGTGATCTGTGAAGACCCAGATTTCATAAATCGAGGGGAAAAGCGTCTGTAGGCGCCAGATGATCCGCTATAGTCCCGTTTGTGCATAAGGATAAGCACATTGTAATATATTAACGTTGCGGAGAAAAAATAATAATAATTGGGAAAACTTGCAAGGATTTCCCCCGCCCAATGCCGCACAGATGGAGCAGCATTCCCTTTTATTAAACTCAGGAGGATCCTCGTAATTCTGCGCAATTTCCTCAAAACGACAGATAGGATCTTGTGAAAGTTATTGCCAAAACCAGTTTGTAGGCGAGCGAGATAAAGCGAGACTACATGAATCAATGTTGCGCTCAGGTGACCTTTATTGTACGCCGCGCTGAAAATCTTGACAAGTGGGTGTCGTTAAAAATACGGTAGTTACCTCAGCAGCAATATCTGTTAGAAAAAGCAGCTACAGACTCTCAGCGGCGGTGCTGGCTGAAGCCCCAGCGCTCAGGCTGTTTTAAGTTAGTGCGCTTAAAGCACTCACACTTAAGCACTCCAACTCCAGTTACTTTTCTCAGTCTGAGGCTCATGGCTGTATGACAACCAGACATTATTCCCTAAACAAATAAAGAAATCCAACAACGTTTTAAGAGGTCTAGCATAGTGCTTTTAAGCAAATATAGGTCATTAAATAATCAAGAGAAGTTCTTACTGCAATAGACATCAACGCAAACATTTACAACAGGCACAACATATATATATAAAGGCTTACTGAGATTAAATGAACACACAACAGAGTCTCAGATCAAAGACATTCACGTTAAGCCGTTCACTTCGTCCACCATCTTGGTTGCAGGTGCTTTTATATTATACTTCATACAATACTGAATGTGTTACACATTAGCCGAGCAATATGAGACACGAGCACCGCGCGAAAGCCTAATCACTCATTAGAAATGAACAGGGGCGGGGGATAGTTGCGGAGGATGGGCGTTATTGCTTTAACTCTCATGACTTTTCTTCTGCGCATCTCACCAGGGGCGGTTGACATTTAAAGAGAGCATCTCTCCACTCTGTTTTCTGCAGCAGAAAATCAAATGGCCACCCCTCCTCCTTCTTCCACGCCATTCGTGCACTCGGCCGGGAGTTCTGCGCTACGCCCATTGTTAAATACATATGGAACTAAACTCCGTATGTGTGCCCAAAGATGGAGATTTTGATACAACTACATAGCATTGACCACTACGAGTGCGATTACTCCGAAAGCAGGCGGTGTGTTTGTGACACCAGCAAACAGATAAATATAAATCATGACATAATCGTAAACGAACGCAGCGTAAAAACGCAAATAAGAGATTGAAAAGATAAATATACACTTAAAAACAAATCGGACCTATGCGGACCAAATGCATCCATCAGCATTAATGCGAGAGAATAAGGCGGCAGCTGAGGAATAATAACGTGTCATTTCCGATTCATCTCAACATGAAGGAAAGATCAAACGCACGCAGCGGTTCTGTGCCAAAGTGGGCAAACACATAAGCATCGCATGAGCGCCATGGCTGAGTGTTTCTCCATCACTTTTTTACATGTCAACTCCACACTATCATCACCGCCGGAGCACCTTCAACCACAGAAGCATGGACATACCCTCTCCTAAACGGATCCGCGTTTGCAGTATAGATTTAGCCAGCAAACACATTAGTTCATAGACTTCAAGATCAATCTTAGATCAAACGTCGAATTTTACCACGAAAGCGCTTATGCCTTAACGTTTGATGAATATAAAATACAAAGCATCCAGAAACGATCTTATTTTCTCCTATTTAGTAAAAGCCATTAACCTTGATCCGTAGGACATCTCGGGAAGGGATAATCTAGATATGTAGTGTACACCCCTGGCTAGCAAATGTTAATAAAATGATAACGCGTGAAACATTTACAAAACCTTCCAACAACTCAACTCATGACTCCAAGCCTAAGGTTAGCTACATTTCTGAAAGATACTTAAGACATTTTTACACCTAACACAGACAACTGACTTTGAAACTAACGAACAAAACAAGAACGAAATTATTTGTATATTTGTCATATTAAACCAAATGACATTAGCATCATTACCTGGATGAAAAAGAATAATCCTCAAATCTTCGTACAACGATCGATGCTTTCCTAATCTTCGTCGTATGTTCAGTACGCTGCGAGACAGTTTGGGGTAAAATATCCCATTTATAGATTTAAAAAAAAAGAAAACTAAACTCTACTTCTTTAGCGGTATCCCGAAAGATTGACTGACAGCGGGGAAGAGGATCGGCTGTTCTCTGGTGCCGCCACGGACGAGCGAGGATCCAGAACGGGGCGGTATGAACGCTACTTGTTTGTAAGCAAAAACATGGCTTCATTTGCCTTTGTCAGCGAGAAAACGTAATATTGACTTACCTTTCCCTTATGAGCCATTGTCCCCCACCTCCTCCCTCCGCCCTTTGCCATGACATCACGAAAGCTGTAGTAAAACCTACAACATCGATGGGCTGGGCTTTGAATCTCCCCCCCGCAATAACTCAGCGGGCATGTGTACAGCCATGCACACTCCATTTCATACTCTGTCTTTCTCAGTGCAGGACACACACAGTGTTCTGTCTCTCCATCTCCCACTAACACCCACGCTCCCAGTACAAGGGATTTGTTTTTCTAGAAGTTGTTTTTTGTGTCAAAAGCAAGATGATCATGTAAACAGTGCAACGCTGTCCAAAAACAACCAGCTAAGTAATAGCTAAGCGACGTGTTTAAATCACCAACTACATCTTATAGTTTGAGTGCGTGGCTTGTCACTGTTACTTTGAAATAGCATAAGCTGCTTATTTTACCAGTGATTCATCTTTAATATTGCACGAAAGCATGCATATGTGGCTGGTGTTGTCTGAACCCTCCTTTTCCCCCAAAATGGTACTGTCCAGTGATTCACGCACAATACAATTTTATTGGAGCAACGCTCCACTGTTAAAGTAAGCCTAATATTATAAGACTAGATCTAATTTTAGCGCTTTAAGTGCACAATTTTAGTGCACAAACGCATCGAGTGTCAGGTGTTTGCTGTTATATAAAGAGAAAAGAAAAATACAAGACATGTATAGTTAATAGAAATCATATACGATTTGACATACACTAAACCTGAAAATTAATTACAAATTACTTTTTAATCGTGCACAGCACGCAAGAGTTCTGACGAATTATTGACACGCCCTCAGAGCAACACCGCCATAAGAGTGGGGGGCAACAAATAAAGGGATTTGAACACAGCACGGTCTTCTCCACTCAAAACAGGCGAATGCAACTTGGAATGACTCCTAAATGTTACACACACCACTGTTTTGCTTTGTTGTTTTGTAACCATTAGTGAAAATGACAACCATTCATTACAAGCCATTTGAGAATATTCTCCACAAATGTCACTCTTTATCTGCTGTCTCCATGCTGCACACGGGGGGAATTTTCAAAAAGCTAACCTTCGCCTTTCAGAAATTCTATTAAGTTCTTATCTCTTTGCGGCAGGCTATTTTATGCTGTCCCATTGTTATGCATTGGAGCTGAAATCAATCACGGAGCGTCCGCGGCGCATCAATATGATTTCAGTTGCCTCACTAACCGTGACACAATGCAATAAACAATAGAGAGAAAACCATACACACCTGAAAACAAGTTACACTTCCTTTTCCTAAGTACTTACATTGAGACTCGGCGAGAAGCGAGTTTGGGTCAGATTGGAGTTTGTTGCAATGTTTTCATTGAGAACTTTGCGAACAAATGGTAACAGAGGGAATACAAGCACAAAATTTGCGCTCGACTGGGCTTCAGGACCCCAGACAGCGCTTTGGCCCAGCACCATGGACAGCGGCCCGGACACGAAAAGACACTCGCCTGCTTTTTTACTCCAATATTTTGCTGGACACGTTACGGTTGCAATGTGTTGCAATGTATCTTTATTTGAACTAAACGCTAGTTAAATGAGTTCAATTTAGATCTAATGTCCAATCAGAGTCGAATTACTCTGTCGAATTACAAAAAGCTGTACAGAATTTAAAATATAAAAGCGTATTAGTTAATTGATCATAGATGGATTACAACTTTTTTGTAATTTTGAATTAAATAGGTCCTGACCAGACTGGTAAATTCTACTGTTAATAAGCCCAATAATGCCCTAATAAATACGTGCACATTTGTTTATACAGTTTAAATGATCGCTTTTCAACTCCACCGGAAACAAACACATTCTCACTTAGAAATAAATAGTTGCCACAGTGTCACTCCAGAGAACACTGGAAGTATAGTTTCTGTATTAATATTGCATAAGGGAGTCAGCTGAGGGACCGGCTGCAGGGGCCCCAAACTCCACGGATGGCCGTGACAGATGGAACAAGCTGACAGACGACAACAGAGAGAAAGTTTGAATGCGCCTCCGGGCTGGTATTGTGTCCGCCACGGTCCCCCGGGAAACAAACCGGTCTTTGTCTAAACACTCTAAAGTTTAGCAAAGGTCTAGACAATGTGCCTGAAAGTTCTCATTTGTATAGATGCGGAAAATTCTCACTACAGAAAAGCCTCGCTATAGAAAAGAACGACGAAATCTATGAAATTCAATACTCTGATAAAAACACGACTTTGTTAACTGCACGTTTTTAAATGTCCTTTCTTAAATTGAACGTTTAACACCGATTTGTGTTTTAACATGCATAAACTGCTGAAATGTTACTGAAATGCAACTTTCATTAGTTAGTTATAGAAAACCTTGACCTTTATCAAACTTTTTTGACAGCTGGTTTGTAAACGCTTGAAGTCGCATAAAATGACCTTCGAAGTTTAACTGACCTAAAAATGCTCCACACAGCTTCATGGTTGCAGCGCTGAGTTTCCCATAAGCTTCTGGAAAGTCCTGAAAGTAAAGTTGGGAGCGCAAAAGTTGTGGAGAAAATTACTACAACTTCTCTTTGAAACGAGAATGAAGGGGGATGGGTGACGTCAGAGCCGGGTGTAACCAATCACAAACAAGCATGTGGGAAATCGTATACCACTGCCACACAACTCTCAGCCAATGAAAACAATTGTCTTCAGTACTCGACAACAAAGGCTGTAGAATGCCAAAAGAAGGACCGGCAGCTGTGTGCTTTGCTTAGGAAGTTTCCAACAATGCTGGGACACAGGAAGAAAACAAATCCTAGTCCAGAGATATATTATATATATATAATATTATATATAATATATATATATAATATTATATATAATATATATATATATATATATAATATGAGCATAGAAACACGAAATCATGAAATCAAAATTCTAATATTATGAATGTATATGTATATGAACCCTTCCCAGAAAGTTATGAGGCTAAAATAGAGATATGATCTCAGATCAGCCATTAAACTGTTATGATTGTGGAATACTACACTTCATGTGTCTGCACCAAAAAATGATCAAAACACACAAAAAAACATATTTAAAGGGCTATGCTATTACTTTTATGCACACTTACCACAAACACACAAAATGTTTTCCTCAGAAAAGAGCTTTAAGACTTTTAGTCCCATGTACTCTGGCATTTTACAATACAATAAACTTATTCAACAGCTTTATCTGGTTGGATGTTTTGTAAGAGAACATCAGTACCCAATAGAAGGGACTTAAAATAAACTACAAAACAAGCAGCAAAGCTTGTTTATTGCAGAAAAAACTGCACTGGAAGACAAACTGAGTGGTTGAGTGAAAGTATGTGTGAGAGAAACTTTGTGAGAGAGATGTTTGAAGAAACGAGTCTTTGTGTGGTCCTCCTCAGAATGTCTTTTCAAGAAAGTGAATTTAAATTTTTTGGGGCATTAAGAGGAAGTAAATCTATGTGTGCCAGTTCACAATCATGGTTTAAATGGCAATATAAGTGCTGGAAAAAGGAAAGCAGCCCTGGAGCCAGGATTATCTCTAGTCTGTTTTTACTGGCATCATAACTCCTCCTTTGGGCAATATTTTCTACTTCTCTCTTGCTTTTTGCTTTCCTAATTTGCTCACTCTTCCTTGCACCCCGTTACATCATCACATTCCTCTTCTTCAACCTCTTTCCAATTGTAAGCAACTACTCGCCCAAAACAAACAAACTCTGAGAAATAAACATCTGAAATGAGCTTGAGGGAAATGAGCAGCGTGAAAGTGAGGGTGTGGATTTCCCCGGGTGGGTCTGGCAAGGGTCCGGGCTCTCTTTCAGCAGATGGCTCCTCTGATACTCATGTCCTCTCTAGGCCCATCACCATACTCCAACTCTGTGTTGCCATGGCGAGCGGGTCGGCGGAGAACATGTAATGCATTTGCTGCTTATTAAATTTGCCTTCTGACAAAGAGAGGCTCTCACTTAAAAACGAGAGCAGGCCAGAGCGAGGAGGAGCAGGCCCAATTCTCTTTATCACAGACTACCAGACGCCCTGCCATATTCTTCCACTACACTGTACACTCATTGACCTATAAACTTCACGACTGTCACCCCCCCCATGTACGCCCCCTCCCTTCGAGCTCTGTGGAGTGAGGGCCCGCGCACCCCTCTGCCAGTGACCCCCCCCGACCTATCGACATCATTGCTGCGCATGAGAGAGAGTTGGAGAGGCTGCTGCTGAACCGTGACCTGCCCTACAGCTGTCTGAATCAACACAAAAAGAAAAGAGAAAGTCAGAGTATGACTGTATGTGGAGCGCTCTGGAGTTAAACTTGAAAAGAGGGTGATCAGGCTGCACAGATGACTCGGGCAAGAGTGGGAAATTACGCAACAGTGCTGATTAACTGCAGGCTAATGAGCGTAACGCTAGATGTGTGGCTACATTGAGTAAACTGGATTGACCAATTAAACTTGGGACACATTAGCAGATTTTTGGCATCCCCCATATACATTTATCAACAAAAGCCATAAGCACCGCATTTTACTTATGCACATTATATATTTGATTTGATCACAATGTATATTAACACTTTTGGTAAAATCACTGCAATATTGCTTTAGCAACTATTTATCATATTCTCTAATAAATTCTGAAAAGTTTTTTGTTGTATTCTTCATTAACTTTGGTTTTTGTTGTAAAATTTAGTTTAATTTTCATGCTGATCATTTTTGTCAATTTATTTTCCACAAAATGCTTACAAAAGTTAAAAAGTTAAAAAAGTTATAAAATGACTTTTTTTGCCCCAAGCTTTGCTGAGTCCCCGCCCCCTTCATTTATGCACATTTATACACACATTTACAAAAACAAGTTTGGTCTGGGTGCCAACCTACATGATTATCATCATCTGTGGTCACACAATATCAGGTTTGATGCCCCACCGCCAGTCAAAAAAGGGTCAGAGGTGCCAGAGGGCACAGTCACAGTCTGTCTGCACCCCTCCCCCTTTTCTTCCCAGAACATGTCTCTCCCTAACACTCCAAAACCACTTTTCCATCCCCCTCTCTCTCCGTCCGCTGCACACCGGCCGGGCGACGAGTAAACACACAGAACTCTGCGAGTGCGGCCCGGCTTGCTGCCTCATTAGAATCACAAAGAACTGCCACACTTTTGGGTGGAGCCAGTGGCCGCGGGAGGCTCTGGGGCTTTTAAGTGAGTGGCATACTTAATAGGCTTTGTGTAGAAGAAGAAAAGAGAGTGAAAGGGAAAAGAAAGAGAGCAGGCCCAGCTGTCACCGCGCGCTAGATATCAGTCTAGCACAGAAACGCTCTTCCACTGTGTCACCCCTCCTGTTTTTCCCTCATTTGTCCCTGCTTTTGCTGAGGTAAGGGTATAGATGCACAGGAAACTGAAACTGTCTGATGAAAAAAATAAAAGATGTGAACACACGTGTGCTCTCTCTCTCTCTCTCTCTCTCTCTCTTTCACACACACACACACACACACACACACAAAAGAGCTGTGTGGGCAGTATGAGGATCAAATAATATGCTCCTAACTGAGTGTTCTACATTCTGTAACGTTATACATCAGAGAGAGAGCCAAGGTAGAAAATGCTGAGCGGAACAACTTCCAGAAGAACAAACTTCTCATTCATTCATGACTAAGGACTAAAAGAGCTTTTAAAGGGAAAATAACATTCTGTATTCATATACACCAGCCTCCAAAGTTTTTGAAAGTGGGTACTTGACATAAAATACTTTTGCGCAGTTGACATGCTATGCTTCATCTAAAACTATTTTAAACAGCGATTTGAACAACCAATTATTTTATAATTAATACGCATGCAACTTTAATGACCTCATATCGCTGTAACTACTGCACATGGAACATTTGTACTTTTAAAAAATTCATTTTTCACACCGCAGGACTAGAAGACAAAAATTGTTTAAAAAGGAGAAAAAAACATAGCAATAGAAATGGCAGCTAATTATAGGATCTAAAATACACATTTAATTATTTTCTTTAAATAAATTCTAATCTAAATCCTGCCTTTAATTTAACCCTTGGTTAGTTGATGCCTAATGTTCCTGAACATTTTCTAAATCAGAGTTTGCATAACTAAACGATCAAAAAATTACATGCAAGCAAAAATCACGGCGCATAAGGTTTATTATTATTAATGAAATGACAAAGACAGATCAAACCCATTTTTTAGGTGTACATATGCTGGCTAAGTCCTCAGAAAGACTGGGAAACAATAGTCTGTGCTCGCGAGCTGCTGCACAAAGCAGGTGGCGATACTCAGAAATGTGTGCTGTTGTTTATATAATCTGTGTGATTGTGGTGGGCTGCTGCTAAGCCCCGCTAAATCAGCTTACCACATGTCCTGTCGTGGAGGAGGCTTGTTTTAAAGACCCCCTCCCAAACCGGTCTTCCTTTAGCAGACTCCAGACACTGAATGAAAGATTATTCTCTCTGGATGACACTCCCATATTTCTTAGAGAACTCCCAAGATGCACATAAGGTCAGACACACGTACACACACACAAATGAGGCATGTGAGTTTGTGTCTATGTATGGAGACAAACTGATAACTTTGTGTACATGATTGCTATTATTGGCATAGTTTGTCTTATCTTTATCCTTTATTACTCTTGATAGTAATGTTACTTGCTTAATTTGTTTCTCTTTATAAAAATGGTTGACTAATATTTAGTTTAAAAGTGAAATTTCACTTTTAAGTGAGCAAGAATGCCCATATTGCATATATTGCAAAGCTGTGTTATTATCCAGTTTGATTAATCTATTACTCTATATAAGCTCTACATACATTTTTTTCATTTAAAACATTTATTGTTTGTTTAATATCATTTTTTTAAACAACAACATTTATTGTTATTCTGTAAGTATCTGGTTCAGCTATATTTGAATGGATGAAAATGTCCAGATGCCTGTCTTATTGTACTAAAAAGCTATCAGAGTAAAAATTATTTTAGTGTATATTGCACTGCTGATTCGTTGCCTTACTTAATATTGCTTACATTGCAAAATTTGATGGTGCGAGGGCTTGTTATAAATATATAACTTACCATCACCAAGGTCCTCTTACCTCCCCACACTCACCCACCCAAATTTCTTCCACAGCACAACTCCAGACAGAACAGAGGAAGATTAAGACAAGAGTGAGCAAAAGTGTGAATGAAAGGGGGACACCTGGAGCGGGACCCTTGTAGTGCTCTACATGGTGGACTAATAACAGGACCGGGGTGTGCGTGCTTGTGTGTGTGGTTGCCTTGGTAGCGGGACTCAGCTGATTGCAGGGTTATGGGGTTTGGAAGGGGGTGCTTGTTTGGGAAGCATCTGTATGCAAATGACATTATGGTATAGAGATGTTTGGAGAGGCCACTGGGAGTAGGGCGGGGGGTGGACAGATGAATGAAAGGACGAATGGATAGTATCTACAGAAGTACCTCACTGACTGATGCTGCTGGTTTCAATCTAAATCCATCAGGAAAATAAGACACTTCACTTAAAAGACCTCTTGCCCATGCAGCATTATATTAGCGGACTTCTGAAAAGAATCCGAAACAATATCTGACTTTAATGAACCAGCATTATAAAATGTCATTTATCTTTGAGGCACAGGTTCATAAAAAGAGACATTGAAAAATTCTTATTAGATTAAGCGCCGGACCATAAAGTCCTGGAATACAGTAAAACGTATTTCTTAATGTCGTTCTGACACATTTGCTTGATTTGATTTCCTACCAATGCTAAAACTGAATTGCTCTCATTCAGGAAACACAAGCAGAATGGATTTCTGTGTAAATCATTCATAGGACCATTCTTATGAAAATTGTTGCTTCAGTTTAGCATAATGTATGTAAGAATGGATTTACGATCGTTTACGCATACATTTGTTCTGCATGTGATTCATGAATGAAACCTGTTTCCATTGCGCAATTTTGTATATCCGCATGTCGCGGTTTACTACGCGAGTACACTTTCAAAATCAAATAAACACTGTCCCTTTACTCTACAAAGTACTGTGATTTTTCAATGTACATTAACAAACAGGATACAGCTACTACACAACTTCATAATATAATTTCACATTAAGCAATGATATTTATTCCGCTAATAATGTGTTAATGTGCCGCAGCTTTTAACTCTTTGTTAAAAGGACAAAACTGTATGGACCGAGTCATTACCTAGCAGCTTTCATCATCTGCGCTAGCTATTTAATGACAGCTAGTTGATAAAGGTTTTTCTGTTCCTTATGAGTAACAGAAAAGAAACTAGCTCTATGCAATAAAAGCACTGACGTAAATAGTTCTACACGCTCCTCTAATGAAATCCTTTAGTAAGATGTATTTTCATAGAAAGAGCGAGACAGAGAGACAGCAGTTGGTTTTTTATGTTCTGCTCTCACTTAATGTACTCAGTGGCAGTGCATCATGGGTAATTACAATAGTCACAACACAGATGGGGGTGGGGGGGCAGTGTCACCATGGCCTTATGCGAGCCAGCATGCATAAACACAGACACACACAAACACACACTCACACTCTTCAATGCATGTTTCCCCTTTAACAAACAGCCAACATCATTAAAAATCCACACTTGGAAAACACATCTCCTGTTTCTGCCCTGCATTAACAAACTCTGACTCTTCATACTTCTTGCATTTACACTTTGGTCTGTTCTCCGTCAAAATAACCCATCTCACTTCTTTTTAACTGAATCACTATCCAGAGCCACAGTTGCCGATATTGCAAGGATTGTCATGCCCTCTTTACTTATCTCTCTTCCATCAAAGCTTTTGTCCAGGTTAAGGTCTTAAGACATAAAAAGACAGAGTCAAAAAGAGAAACAGAAAGACAGACTTTTGAATAATTCATGGCGGTTTATAATGAAGCGTGGTCCACTCTTTAAAGCGTTTGGTGTGTAATGGAGTTTGAGACACACAACTATCATTTTTTCTTAATGGCACTTTCTGGGCTGCTAGCTGTGACCCTTTCCACACACACAAGCAAAGGCGATTACCGACAGCTGCAGGAGTTTCAAAGTGGCCAAAGTGGGCAATTTTCTCAATGCCATTTAAACAACAAACACTGCAGCGTGTTTAAAGACGGGTGGGGGGGAGATGAGAAATGAGGAGCGAGAGAAGGTGATGGCGGTCATTGTAATTCAGAGAAAGTGCGCAAGCGTGTGCGGCTGGGGGGTTCATTAGACAAACTCTAGGTTTTGAGTGTGAAAGTCCACATCTGGCCTGGAGTCGACTGCATCCTGTATGCAAGCTGCTTCCCAGTTTGTATCACTGTGAAATAATTTTCCGTGTTTGCATACATGTTTGTTGCACCAGTGCTCATGCAGGTGCAGGCGCAGGCGTTGCACATCGTCAGGGTATCTGCAACCTGGCAGCATGCGTTTACGATAACAACACATTCAGATTGGACTGATCTGTTCACTGATCAATTTAAATGCACAATAAGACCAGAAAGCAAATAGGTACATGTTGACTTGTACTACAGGCCTTTTCTTTTATATCAGAAAATCAGTGGCAGGAAACTGTAGGTTATAAATCCCCTGATATAACCCTCCTGGTTGAAATAACAGCTTTGTTTGATCAGCGAAGGGGCGGCAGATTGTGTGGAGACTTCCAAACTAAACTAATCCCTTCTGAGAACACCAAACTGATGTTCTGGTGCTGCGGTCAACACACAAGCACACACGCACGCCTCAGAAAGCTAATATTTGTTCTATCGATGCTGCGCATAGTACAAAAACAAAAGATCATTACAATGCTCCACCAGCACTCTAAAAGGGCAGGTATAAATTTTAAATCAGCAATAGGGGAATTTAGTCTCTATTTCTCTTTTAATGAACCTGAAACCTTTATTAGAGTACAAGAGAATAATCAAAGTACTTTCTTGCATTCCTCTCATGCTCTCTCTCTGTCATTAATGGTGTTTTTTATTTGTTCTTCCTGTAGTTCCACATCACTGCCTCTTATTGAGCAAAAACCGTCCACCCATCGTGGCTCTCACTTCCTGTCTCGCTCAGGGTAACTTTTTGTTGGTCTTCTGTAGATAAGAGTTCATTATGAAACAAAATAAGCGACCTTTACCCCCCGTTTGCCATACGAGCGTGCGAGACTGGAGTGTTGCATTTGTGTGTACGCGTGGAGCACCTGTAATCTGAGGCAATAACTTCTTTTGGTGCGCTGGAAAGTTTGTATTCCCGCTCTGCTCTTTTGTGCTGAAGAGTTGAGGGCAAGTAAATAGTGCTTGTGTGGAGAAGACAAAGAACTCAATCTGCACCTGCTGCAGTGTGTTTACTATATAGAATACAGTCCTCTTTAAAAACCATTAACCCTTCCTCACCACTTTGTACCTCTTTTGTTTTTTCCCTCTTTTTCAAAAGACAGCAGGACTCCAAAACCAAACAGTTGTACAATTATAACAGACATGAGTTTTTAATTCCACCCCATTTATTCTGTTTGCGCACAGAGTATTCAAAAACTAAAGCTATTAATATACTTTTACAAACAATTACTATGAAACAACACAGGTCAGACTCAAACTAACATTTCCCACATGAGCACCACAGCTCAATGTATCAGACATACCGCACTAACAATGAAAAGACAGTCTGCATAACAAATGTGTTTCTAGACATCTCTGCATTAGGCTCACACATTTAAACCGTGATTCTTTGTCTAATTGCCACAAAAGTATCTAAAAGTATTGCTACATTGCATGCTATTAAAAAAAATATATTACAGACATAATACAGACATAACTCTCATAGAGACCTATTTCCCTCACTGGCAGAAATCCAGCATTTACGTCTAAATTTGGTCAGTGCAAATTGAGTGACACCTTCAACGGATCATTTGTTTACACTGAAAATGGCGCAACGCTTCTGGGATCTACAGCCATGTGCTCAGTCTCTAATTTTATTGTATTCCATTGAGATGCATGAGCCCTTAATCTAGTTAACAACTGTATGTGAAGGGAACTCTATTACCACTGGTTATAGCCTCCTCAGGTGCATTTATGAGTGTCCAGTCCTGACGTGTTTTTACACTCATTACGTACAAGGGAAAGAGGTGTGGCCATGAATAATGTAACAGCTATTTAAATTCTTACATGTGTGGCTACAGAACCTTTTGAGACATCCATATAATTTATGAAACAGATACAGGAAGGTATGATTTACATGAGCGTGCATCTGCCTATCCTGTGCGTGCATGGATGAATCATTCATGTATTTTTCACATGGACAATCTGTGAGTGTGTGAGCAGATTTTGAATTTGAAACAGATTTAAAATGCTGAATTGTTCTCTACGGCTACGCCTGTTTTTGAGCGTTTTTGGATTTGGTGCGATTATATTCATATAGATATGGGAGGTCTTGTTGTCGTTTCAGAAGGTGGCTGGGGTGTGAGATTGAAGCAATGAATCTATATGAATGCTAATGTTAAACTATGGGAATACTGGAATATGAGAAAACGTATGCACGCAGGGGTGTGCGTGCGTCTGGACCATGTCTGATTTATAAATGTTTAATATGTTAATTTGTGTGTGCCTGAGAGTGTGTGTGCAATGTAAACATGCATGTGCATGTGGTGTTCTGGTCAGTGTGTGATTTGTGACTGTCGAGTACACGCTCTATGATCCCAACGGAACAGAACGAACGTTTCTGGGATAGAACGAAAATGGAGTGACAATACCCTGTTCATTTTCTCTCTCTTTCTGCACACTTACACATAATTTGAAAATAACATACAGTTCCAGCTCACATATACTGCATGTTCACACACACTTAAATTGGAATTCTTAAGATAGCATACAAAAACTGACGTCTTAGCTGCGGCACTGTGCTAAGTACAGGTCTATTTGCAGAGGTGCTCATGTCTAATTCTCCTCCTCTTCTCAAGAACAATGCAGTGTAATGCGTATTTTCGTTTATATGTCTTGTGTTTCAAAACATACTAAGCAACCATGTTGTCTACTTCCTTCCAAGGCAGCATTCTCAATTGATCAATTTAAATGCTCTTCATGGACAGCAACTCCACACACCAAAGAAACAGCATTTTTCACATAAAGCATAGGGGAATTGAATCCAACAGAGCTTGCGGTTTGCATGTTGATAAAAAATGATACTCTAATAAGCGTAAAAAGACATACCACAGACAAATATTGATTATTTAAACATAGTTTTTGGTATTAAAGAAATACATGTATACGTTATTGACATTTTGATCGACATTAAGTTGTGCACCATTTTGAGATGAAATGCCTCAATGAGCTAGATGCAATGCATTCTGGGATGTCCCTCTCCGCTAAAGCATACAAGCAACGCTGCCTCATATTTTGTTCAAAATACCTAGGAGGGCATTGATCTTGATCTCTGATTAGCAACAACCTTCACGTCAGAAGCAATCCTCTGATACCTTGAGTTTCTGGTAGGCAGTTCATAGAGCTTAATTGCATGGGTGAGTGCAACTATTGAAGGAAGGCAAAATAAAACTGAGAAAAATGGAAACTGTGCTAATATGAAATACACATTTAGAATCAAGAGAGACCATTTAGATAAACCCTTTAGATCCGTTTTAAGCTGAAGAGAAATCACCTTCCTATTTTTTCTTCAGAGAAAATAAAAAATCCACTCATAAAATCCATTTAATATCAAGATCCATGAAAGCCATCAAAACATGCTGCAGTTATCAGCTGTGAGCTAGGGAAAGAAATTATTGACAAGGCGACAAAGTGGCCAACGTGCTGATGGTGCACCAATGGAAAATCAATGCATTGTACATTTCCGAGCAGTTGTAACAAATTTTACCCAATCAGAATCCTTTATTCTGCCCCACAATCCTCCCTCACGCTACACGCACACATCAAAACCACTGAGTCAGAACACGCACACTCAAACACACTAATATGACATCACACCCCTGCTGAGTTTGTAGGGCAAACATGCCCCTCCAGATGGAAAACAGAGTCATCCCTGCACAAACGCTCCTCATCGACCGCACGAGCATGCTAGGAAACAAACAAACAAACAATCAGGGGCTTCCAATCTCTAAAAGAAACAGAAACAGAACGTAACTCTGCTGGGAAAAGAGAGAAAATGTCATCTTGGCACTGTGTTTTTTTCATTGGCAGAGCTCTCGTTACAGGTTTGCAGAGCGGAGTTGCACAGAGGAGCGTGTTTAAAGAGAGACATCCTCTGGTTTCTCCGTCTGTTTGTCTCCTCTGAGGTAAAACTGAGAGAACATGAGATGAGATGAAAGGGGGTTCCCTCGATAAGAAGACAACTAGTGGCTTTTAAAGATTTTCTTTCTTGTATCTCTGGGGGGGGAAATGAGATAATACATGCACATACACACACACACACAAATGTAACACAAATGGTGTTGGAAACGGATTGGTGGCTGGGCATCTGACAGCTCTTCTACATCACCGTTTAACTGGTTAAAAGGAGTCATAGCCATTGCCCTGACCTTTAACCTTTTAAAGGTCACCAACCACTACAACTCCCCGAGAGTTGGAAATCAGGAACCAGCTGTTGAAACACAGGAACCCGAATACAGCTTTTTATGATGTTAGGTTCTGTTAGTTGTTCTTAAATGTCTGCATTGTTCTGCTGATGCAGGACCATCATGGATGTTTTAGCTGAGGTTACGGTCTTTCATATGAGTCACAAACAAACTCATCAGTCTAAAATAGCTGATTCGCTCACTCACTGAATCAATCAGAGTGATTACTGCATTAACCTCTGACTCACTCTGACTAAAACACAAGTCATTATGTTCTGTCATATATTAAAATAAACCAAAAAACTAACTGTGGTGTGTTATGCTAAAGCTTTTTGATACTCAAATTGCAATTACCGGCTGTTCTTATGAAAATGTCGCAGTTAATGCAATTTATTTTTTTACATTATTTCCACTTATTCATTTTCTATTTCTGTTTTATTTACAAGGGGAAAATGAAACATGGCTAAAGTGAAAGGAACCTAAATTCTAATACTGGAAAAAGAAAAAAGGAAATAGAAGCCATGAAAACATCATAAATAAATAAAATGAAACAGATCTACATTGTACACAGCTCAGCAGGAGCGCATAAATGGATGATTTTGTTCTTTATTGAACACAAACATAAACCGCAGGCACACGCTCTTCCACAAATAAATATAAGACATTAAATTATAGACATCTCACTGTGAATGGACTTATATGCAAAACATTCAAATTTCCATGAATATACTCCACACAGATACAAATATACACAAATAAAACACACACACACACACACACACACACACACACACACACCCCTTGTAAGCAATGCAAACATCCTCCTACTGAATCTTAGGAATAATAAACACTCTTTTTATCTGCCAATGAGTGGCAGGTTAGAGCTTGTCCAAGTAAGTGCAATTCCTTTGAATGTTTACCATTTCTCACTGCCCCGAATGGCACAGTGAGGGGAAGAGGCTGTCGCTAGTGTCTGTGCACTATACTTAGTTGCCATGGCAACCACAAACACCCCGCAAAGAAAATTCTACACTGAATAATAACCGGCCAATTGTGTGCGCTTGCTCCCTAACAAACCACAGGATTAGAAGTATTTTCTTGTCAGAGGTATAGACTATTTCTATGTGTAAGCGGGCTTACAGGTTTTATATAGGAATGACAGGAAAGACAAGATTGAAAGACAACATTCTACAACAGCACCTGATGAACGGGAATCTTTCCTCCAAAATAAAAACAGAAGTATGAGGTTTCAATCTAATTCAAATCTGATTGGCTGGCTGCAATAGAATTAAGGTGCACAGGTTGCTGGATTTGTTTTCAACATTTATAGTGTTAAAAATGTTACCTATTACTTTTAAATGTATGGAAACAAAATCACCAATTTTTTCTGTACAACCTTTTAGGCATTCATCAATTACTAGAATAGACGGTGGTCTTCGTGGCTTCTGCAAGACAAGGTCAGCAAGTTCTTTACAAAAACTTACAGAGCTGCACACCCCAAAACAAAACAATTTTATTCAACACCCAAGAAGCAAACGCCCCCGTTACACTCTCCCAGCACCATGTCATGTCCCATCAGCCTCTTATCCAGAAGGACAGAGTAAATAAGACTTTATAAGACTTTAATATGACCGTTCCCTCCCTTCTCTCTCCCTCGCCCTAATATATCTCATTCTCATTTCTCTGAACCACTGAATCAATCATTAGGCCGACTGGATCATCCATCAGCGAGGCACGTAGCGCTAAACAAGTCTAATGCGTGCTGATTGGTGACTTATTTGGATTAGTATGAAGGAGAAGAAAGCGCACATAGAGGAAAGGGCCACTAGCTGTCAGCTTGCATTAACAGTGAAACGAATCTCACCCTTACTCTATTCCTCTGGCCATTCTTCTGTTACCACTTTACTTTATAAAGAGGCAGTACACCCCAAAAACTTATTTTATTATTTACTCATCCTTTGGTTGTTTGAAATCCATATGACTTTATTCAAGCCCATTGACTTATGGTCTGGTCTGTTTCTCATATAAAGCTATCATATGACTACTGAATTTAACACACGTTGTATGATACATTTTATGATTCATTGTCATTTTGGATTATGATAACTTGATGTTGAAAATTGGACCAAAATTTTCTACAAAATTTCAATTTCAAAATTTGTAAAACAAATTCATAGAGTTGGGAACAACAAGGTATGTTGTAATGAATAATAAAAGTAAATAAAAGAATTGTCATGGTTGGGTGAACTATATGAAGACTATCTATGACTATTAATGCTAGCCCAATTTTTGACTACTTATTAGCAAATTCAGGGTGATGTTATCTCAAAGGTTTTTCCACCTGTTAATGGCTTTTGCGGTCTAATTTTGTGACCTGCATAGCATTCAGTTAAAAAACATGTTTTACAATTCTTAATTGACGGACATGAATCTTGACTGCTGTAAAATTTGCGGCAAATCTCCAACCTTGAAGGTGTGTGGACAGAGCATTAGCTAGCGCGGTGAGTGGGCAGGTTAGCATGCGGCATATGCGTTAGCAAGCCAGAATGAACCTTGCAAATTAATTTGGGGAGGCGTAATAAAAGCCGATGCAGGGCGAGGGTCTGATTTCACAGAGTTATCATTACGTTAACTCAATGTTGAGACAATGTTCACTCCCCTAGGCCGTATTGCAGTAGGAGACGGTCCAAGGTCATTCACAGCACACTTTAATGGGAGATGACAAGTAAAAAGAGCTACAGCGCACCACACATATTTAACTTTCATATGTGTGTTATTGTGTGTGTGAAGGAGGTAAAGAGAAAGACAGACTTTCCTCCCACTACACACACACACACACACACACAGTCCCGTACACAATTCTGACCTTCACATTTAATGGGGAACACCAGAGTGAAGAGAAGAGATATAATTAAAAACAAGTGTAAAAGTGAAATGGTTGTGTACTTAAATGAAGAACTTTTACCAACAGTAGAGTCATTTCTTTGGTTTAATGACAATTTAATGGCGTGTTCACGATATTAGCATAGCATTTATACACAAGCTGATTGTTTAATGGAATAAACGTGTGTTCTCAAAGACTGCTGAAAGTACGCATTGATGTATTAGTACACAAATCAGGCCCTCAAAACATCACAACGTTCACCATACAAATTATTTATTTCCTCACTGCTACTGAATCAGGGCAACATGCAGCCAGGCCCGACAATTACAGCACAATTTCTTATCCTTTGACAGGTTCATTCGGATTCTTTAAAATATCCTAAATTATTTAATTTGAAGAAAACTAGCTGGCCACTATCCAGCATATGACAATGTAGTGGCTAGTTGTCTCTTGGGGAAGTTGTCACAAAGCTACATCTCACGGTTTCTGTTGGCCAAAAGAACAGTTTGATAGTTATACAGTTTTGCATGTTATAATTTTTGCTATTAACTAATTATATAACTTAGATATTTTGTGAAGGTATTCTTCTCAAATCAGTGTTGTAAACAGCCTGTTGTCACAAAAGGTCAAAGTCTACTCAATGAACTAATATTTCCCCGGGACAGTAGAAAGTAGAAATGCAAAAAATGATACAATATTACAAACTAGCCCCAGTCTGCTCTAATTTATAATTATTGTTTTAGAAAAGCAATTTAAAGAATTTAATACCTCATGTTTGACTTCTTTAATATGTTAAAGTTCATCATTAACCCTTGGTCACCAAAACGTTTTGTGAACACTTAAAGAGGCAACGCAGCTGTTGAGCAAACGCGGCCCTCACAAACCGCTGTGCCCTCTTTAAGGCCATTTACTGGAGTACCACACAGCTGTGGATTACAGCATCAGTGTGTGACATTATAGACCCCCCCACTGCTCCACAGATGTGCATTTTCTTTTTTTTATTTACATTCAACCGTGACAATGAAAGCCAGTGACATTTTTTGTGACAGACTGAACACTAAGAGGAGGTGGCAGCGGTCAATAACGGCAACCGACACCATTAAGACGTCGTTTGGGCTGTTTCCTGTGACATATTGAGACAGAAAGAAAGAGAGAGAGAGAAAGAGAGAGGAAAAGCACTTTCGTTTGAAATGGCATCCCTTTTCATTATTCTTTTAAGCTGTCAATTTAGTTAACTTCTGGATGGGTGACAGCAAACAACATGCCATCCATCGAACCTTCCTTTATCCTCCACGAGGAGCATGAATTATTTATGGACAGATAGATTGAGTATTTGGCTCTGTAATGTGATGATATTGTTGAATCACACACATAAAATAACAAGGCCAAAGGCTCGGCGCAACAAACTTCGAAAACAAAGGCAACCATAAATTGTGTCACTATCTTAAAAAAGTATCATCATCTATA
>JAZGTJ010000170.1:187073-205686 GCA_036877575.1 Botia almorhae
TATGGGTGTGTGTGTGTCTGTATACACACACACACACACATACGTGTATATACAAAATAGTAACTCAAGCATAAGACTACATGCAACACGGGCATGTGAAGCAAATATGCATTAATTATTGGAAGAACAATCTGCGGTTCACAGGAGATGCGCTGTTGACTGATTTATGCTTCCACATCCTTGAGTAACTTTATGTTTGGGTGCAGCATCACTGAACAATTTCACTTTTCAATTATTTGCTTATTTTGTTTGTATTAACCTACCAAAAGCTTATGAACTGAATTAAGCAAATAACAGAATGATAAAATGCATTCTGCACGGCTGCTCGCCCATCGGCTCGCCTGCATTAGTGTTTCTTCTGCTCGCCTTTGTGACTTTACTTTCACTGTGTACTACATTAATAACTTATTAAATCATATAATCATGTTATAGCGTGTTATGTGTATTGGTTTGTATATGCGGCTGTCCTTTTGATGGATTTTCCCTGCAAATCAACTTAATCACGGCATTGGAAAACATAATGAGTGTGGCATGCTTTTCGACAGACTAACAATCTTATTAGGAAGCCAATGTTTTCAAAAACCAAGCCATAAATTCATTAAGCAATAATTTAGACCATAAAATGAGACCAAAATTCATGATGCAAAACAACCCCGAAAGACAGAAGTGTGTTTTATCTTGTAAGTCTTTTGAGACAATGAGTCAAAAACAATTAAACATAGAAACAATCTGACAAACAAACAAAAAACTATTGTTATTTGAGCGAAGAGACTGACAGGACAAAAAAATAAACGATTTTGGGAATTACTTTTGTGGACTTTACACTAACCTTTACTCCATAATATATAATATATACACTACGTATTTGTATATGAAGATCTTATGAAGTTCTCTTCACCTTGCAGTGCTCCTCTCATGTCCTCTAATGGTCTCTGGTTGTTTTACATCCCATCACACTGTAATGACTTTAATGACACTCTGCTTATGGTGATTTTTTTAATTAATCCAAATAAGTGGATCTGACAGAGGGCCTGTTTACCTGCGGAAACACACCATGGTTCATCATTAGAATATGCTTAACCAAGAATCTCGTACCGTAAATCATGACCGTGATCAGGGCCATCTTCATCATCATCTTCATCACTTTATGATCAAAGTACCCACAGCATCTACTGCCTAATGCATCTGCCTTAACAGCGCTGTTACCATTTTATTCATGACCTTATAAAACCATCACGACATAAGAAATCCACTGGAATCTAACGTGAAATCTCAATGTTTCAGAAGAGATCTCAGTGTCTCAAACTGTGCTCAGATTTGCCAAGATATCAAAGTCTTAGAAAGTTCAATATATACTCAAACACTTTTTTTATTACACTAATTCACACTAATTTTTTTTATTCCAAATTATCTGAGCTATCCATGTTAATTTAACGGTTGTACTCCTATGGTATGTCAACAGTTTGTGTATATGAATGTATTTCCTTAAAATTGTTAAAAATCGTTAATCGTTAATTCTTACTTATTTTTGCCCATTTAATCTCTTTGCATATTGTCTATCATATCGTCTATCATTTTATTGTTTATATTGTTTATTGTTGTTATTGTTTTGTTGTACGTTTTTGACACCAACAGGAGCAGGGCTCCTAATTTCATCATATGCAGAGCTGTACAATGACAATAAAGGCTTTCTATTCTATTCTTATCGAATTTTATGAAATATGTCAAAGAAACTGGGGATGCATTAAACACATTGCTCAGTGCTTGGTACTTAAAACAATTAGTTGGACAAATTAGTCAAATGAGACATAACTCCAATGTGTCTCCTGAGCTATGAAAGAGCACCTCTGAGAAATGTGTTCCTAGTGATTCTAACTTCCTGTTTATGGTCTGGAAAATAAATAAAAGCAGCTTTTAAGATGCAGGTTTTATGCTAAACACAATGTGTTTCTGAAATGTGAAGTGACATGGCATGTTTAAAAATGGGACTGCAAACGGCAGTCAAAAGCGGCTTAAATTTTGGTATTTTGGACAAATTTGGTGTTAAATCATTTCTGAAAGCTGCCTAATGAGTAAGAGTATATTTAAATATTTAAAAGAGTCATATAAATTACTATTAGGACACTGTTATGGTGTTTTAGTCCTGTTTGAAACCTGGCAGTACTAATTACTATTCACTTTCCTTGTATGGTAAAAACAGTCTAGACATTATGCCATTATTACACCAGCATTATGGTGAACTATTCCTTTAAGGACCGAGCGATTGGCTGAATGGAAAAGAGTCCATCAGTCTTCCGCTCTGGCTGCATATTGACATTCAGATAGCATAGCAACATGACAACATGCCTACTAGGCCACGGAGAGAGCCAGTCGCCATTTGAAAAGGTTGACATGATGGGTGCGTGTGCGAGCGCATGGGAGTCCTGCATCACTGCTTTCTGTTCTTTCTGTTGCATCTCATTTCAGTTTTAAAAAACATTTCCAGGAATCTGTAATACCTTTACAAGTGCATCATAAATAGAGCAAGATCAGAGGAACCATGTTTATATTTGTGTGTGTGCGCGTGTGTATATATGTGGTGTGTGCGCGTGTGTGTGTGTATATATGTGGTGTGTGTTTGTGTGTGTGTGTATATATATGTGGTGTGTGTTTGTGTGTGTGTGCCTCCGTCGCCTTCAGTGTTTTAATGAGCATAGCGTGTCACCCGTGGATCGATACAGCACCATTAAATTCAGCAGCAAAATGTAAATGACCTTGTTTAATATTATAACGATGGTTTTGATTGTCAAAGCAGAAAAGGGAAAATAAAGCTAGGTGCTTAAAAAAACATGAGCTGGTCAGTGGGGTAATGTAAATTTGAGTATTTCGACCACAGAGCAAAATTCATAATTCATAAAGATTAAAGTTGAATACTATATTAGGGTCTTCGATTGGCAGCGCACATTAAAAGCCTCAACCGGACTGTTTATATTTCATCTGTAATGAGGAAGGACTGAAATACATCTTCAGCAGCCAAATCAATATTGATATACGTTCAGCCATCACCAGCCTATCAAAAACTGTTCTGGTTGCCATTTATCCAGTGGATCAGACACTTACATCCACAACATCTGCCCACATTTAACAGGAAAAATACCCTAAAACAAGACGGATTTTGAAGCACTTTGATGCAGAAACACATTTGGAGGTTACGCACTGAAATGATATAGGTTAAACGATGATATCTTGGCAAAGGGTTGCGGTATAAACAAAATAACAATAAGAATGTCTAATATCATTAGAAGGCAGAGACTTTTTGTTTATTTTGGCACATAGAATTCAAAATGTGGTCCTGTGTCTAAGTTCTTCCATTTATAAATCTAAAACAAGATAAAACACTTTGCCAGTGGGGAAACAAAAATAAACTTAATTCTGAATATATTTGAAAAACAAAAGTCATTATCTCACAGTTTTAAGGATATTTTTACTGACTGAAGAACAGAATATTGGCAGTGAATATCAATACTACAGGAAAAAGGAAGAAGAAGAGAGGAGACACTTCGAAGGATGAGAAATGAAGGACAGGATGTTCTCGCGTGTGTAGAGGCAGGTCATAGTTCAGTTGCCGTGGTGATCAGCCCGTATTACACACAGTAAAGGAATATAAATGTGCAGAGATGAGAAATGAGATGAAGAGAAAGCCACAGCGAGACAACAACCTCAACAGATTGAGGCAAAGATACAAACTTGTTCTTTTGTCTATTTGCACGTGTGCGCTGTGAGACCCAAAGGCAATTAATGTATCATTGTAAAGGCAAAAGTCATCTCTTTTGTCACAGGAGGGACTCAGCTTGGCTTGGAGAAGTGCGGGCCCCTGGGGTGAAGTGACTTCTGACATGTGTGCTCACATATCTTCCCTCGGGCCCAGAGTTTAAATTCAGTGGCGACAGGAAGGACAGACCCCTCTCTCTTCCACACAAATCAATCTAAGGAGTGGGCCATTATTGAGAAAAAGGAAGAATTTTCTATTTTCTGTGAAATCCCTGACAAATGTCAGGCACTTAAAGGGGTCCTATTTTTTGATTATGTTTTTCCCTCTGGAGTCCACTTATAAATGTTGATAAAGTGTTTACCAAAATGTGCTGTGTATATGGAGCTTATTCGGTGGCCTCAGAAACATACACATGCACATTTTTCACATAACCCACAACTGAATTGCAATAAGCTAACAAAATATTAAACCAAACATACTTTTTCTAACTTTAACTCTAACTTTTGCAATTACTTATTCAGTAATTAGTTAATCAGTAACTGGTAGGTCTCAATCTCGTTTTAGTAGCTGTATGATGTCAGTTCCATCATCAAACTTCAAACATACTGTATTTCAGTCACAAGTTTGTTCTTAAAATGCTTTTGCTATTTTTATTTAAAATCAGAACAAAAAAAATTACAAATTTTATATAATGCAAATTCACATTTTTGATTCTGTTTAAAAATGTTTTGGGGCCACTGTATGTAAAAGCCATTGTCACTTGAGGAAAGCAGTCCAACCTGCATTACATTGTGACAAAATCACAAAACACTGAATACATATTTGAATCACATCTGCATTGAAACAACACAGAAACATTATGATCAGACTGAAACTATTAGGAACACTGTTGTAAATAATTGGGTGGGATCAAATTCTGAACAGCCATTAGGTGTCATTAACGTGTGCATTTGGGCAGTCGTTATGTTTCCAATGTTAAAAACCTAAATTTTCCTAAAAAAAAACCTAAAAAAAAGCTTAGTTTACATAAATCATCTTTTGAACCAGGTAGGACATTTAAACTTTTTTGAAGTTAGAGTTTGTTGTCAATACAATGAATGTTTTAAATCAAGGAAAATGTGATTTACCTCATGATATGCCATTTTAAATACAAGCACTAAGAAAACAGTTTTGATCTTTAAAGAAAAATGTGTGTCAAAAAGGAGAGCTGAGCACAGTGCATTTGATGAATAGACCAGATAGAGAAATACTGGGGTAAACCCTGTTATGGCACTGAAAGACATCCTGCTGTACACAACAGAACCCCAGTCAGCCGCACAGCAGTGCAAGACTAATACAATACAAGTCTCTAATTAGTGCTGCTGTTGCCCTAACATATGTTACAGAGAGGGGTGTGTGTGGAGGGGTCAGACACAGTGATGCAAGTCACAAATAATACAATACAAGTAAACAGAAAAAAAATATAATAGCACAGATGATTTGAAAGTGCCAAAATTCAACGTGAGCCAGTGTATAACTCAAACATGTACCTAAGGCTGAATGTACAGTACAATACACTATGTTAGCATTATGCTTCCAAGCATCATTGTTATTAGTGGTCATATTTGTTTTAATCTCCTAACCTTTAGTATTAAACTCTTGTGTGTAACTTATCCATCCCAAACCATTCTTTTTGCTTTAAGCAGTAAACTTTGTTTATAAACCTACTTTGAAAGAAGGGAAATGGCATATATTAGGCTCAGAATATTTTAGAGACTTGGAACTGGACTCAACTGTTGGAACCGGTAAGCAACCCCCTAGCAAGCAGGCAGAACACCCTATTAACCATATAGCAATGCACTAAAACTACCCACAATGCCTTTCCAACTGCACAGCAACATTCTGTCAGCACCTCATCTCTCATGTAAATCCTAACCTGCCTAACCAGTCATGTCCACAACAAGGCATCANCCTCTCCACAAAACTTACAGTGAGAACAAGATAACACTTGTTAATTGTTCATTTGTCTTTAATTGACCATTTGTGTTATTCACAAACAAACAAACTAACATGATCTTATTAGTTACAAATCTAAACAGCACAAACACACACTGACTTCATCTCTCTTCCAATCTGATTTAATTACAGAAGTCTCACTATCTCGTCCAATCAGCAGGGAGAAAAAGATTACTTCCCCACCACATGGTGAGTCAGTGAGATCACATGCCTAATATCATATACAGAGAAATGCAATCATGCACGGATTGAAAAGTGTTGGAAGTGACCTTATCCAAACATCCTGTGCAGAGATCGAATGCAAATAAACCACTGAAAGTGTCCGTTTATTAAACCCTCCACATGGAAGCAGAGACTGTCTTTCAGGATCCCGGACTGTCTTTCAGGATCCCGGACTATCTTTCAGGATCCCGGACTGTCTTTCAGGATCCCGAACTGTCTTTCAGGATCCCGGACTGTCTTTCAGGATCCCGGACTGTCTTTCAGGATCCCGGACTGTCTTTCAGGATCCCGGACTGTCTTTCCTACAATAAAATAAATCTCATTCCATCCCTTAGACATTTGCCACTGTAATGTAAAATAACCTTTTGTCACCTAATGCCATTTAGATTATTCTGATCTCTCGTCTTTACAACTAAACTATTAAACAATGCAAAACTGACTTTGGTTAAAGTTTGGTCTGTTACTGTTTCATCATTTTGCACATTATCATAAAAAGAATCAGACTCGAACCTAACTAAACATTCAGACAAATGGACTAAAATGAATTATCATGACCAAATATCGACTAAATGTAGAGCACTACATTTAAAGCATCTTTATCAAAAGACAAAAAGCACGACTAAATCAAAAGAACTCTCTACAAAGTCACAGCACTTTACGCTCAAATATCGCCTAATGCGTTTGGCCTCTGGTTGTATCTAGAAGGCTATTAGCGCAACTGCACTAATAATTCACCTTCATATCATAGCGGCGCTACCTAATGCTAACCTTCCCTTTTTCCATTATTAAACGGTTTCAAAGACACAAAACATCCCTTTTTAGGAAACGGAGGGTATTACAGAGGTTAGGAAGCTGAAAGTGAAGCAGAATGCTCGGTAACACTATATTTGTTCCTCACTGTGAATCTAAGCTTAGGATCGTTCAGAGGAAGTATTAGTATCACTAAGACAGAAGGGACATATAGACTTGCATGAACCTCCAGAATGATGGAACAAGCAGGAAGCCTGAGAGAAAGAGAATACATTCTCAAATCAATAATTATGAGGGGCATGAGAAACATCCCTGAAGCGAACAAAAACAATCCCAGAAACACAACAGCGTCCGGGCAAGCAATAGTGAAGAAATCCACTCTAATTATGCCTGTCTTCATCATGTTGAGGATCTGTTTATTGATGAGGTTCAGTTGAGTGGTACTGGAAAAGAGATACAGCCAGATCAACCCCGATCAATACAAAGCATGGTCAGCATCTCAAAGTGACTCTTAGTCATAATGCCGTACAAACCACCAAAAGGGTGGGGGAGGGGAGCATAAGAAATAGAAGAGAAAGACAGAAGGAAAGACAAGATGCAAGGAAAAAGAAGACCACCCAGAGACCCAGCAGCAGAACGGACATGGATCATGGAATGAGCGATATCGCTTTTCATGTTGTAAGAGGGTCATTGTATGAAATGAATATCTTTTCTAGTTTTATGTACAACACATAAATATAACACAAGCTTGTGTTATACGTTTGTGTTAAAATTAAGTTGGGTTCAAAATCTGCCTCTGAGAAAGATAACAGGGTTGACGGTAACAGTGTTGACATTACAAGCCTTGTCAAAATAGTTACCAAGTCATGGTAACAGGGTTGACATTTTCAAACCAGTCGCTGCTGACAAACAGTACAAAACATAAAGTGATGAAAATGAGTGAACTTCAACTTTGAAAGGGTAAAAATGTGAACATAACAAGGTTGTCATAGCTAGAGAACACAACTTTTAAATGGCCTCTTCGAATGACACAAAAACAGTACTTTGTTTCAACGAGTGAGACGCAGCATACAAAGATTCCTTTGAAAGACTAAAGTGTTACTGTCATGACTGTTTAAACAACATACAGCTGGGGAAGCAACCAAAGGAGCCGCCTTATTCCCGAGACCCTTCAGCACAGCACTTCACTTATCTTTCCAGCACAGCACTTTGCAAAAAAAATGTTTTGGCCTTTGGACACTACACATACAGGGGCCACTGAGGGCCCATGAGAGCCGAACACTGCTCATCTCTCATCTGCGTTCTCTCTCACACGCTCTGTGCATTTTGATGTCAAATCTCTTTTCGTTCGGCGATAAAAATGCGCTTTTCCATCATAGAGCGAAACTGAGAAAAAAAACGATGAAACTAAACAAAACGGGAGGCAAATTGCTCACATTGTGCCGTTTATATAGGTCTGTTTAGCATTTTAGGGCAGGGCTGTTAGCGAGCATTGTGCTTGAAGCCCTCCGCACTCTGGTTTTAGATGCTGTGTGATAATGTAAGCCAATTCCCATTCCGCCCTCCCCAACTCATTCCTGCTTATTGTTCCGTCGTCCTCTCCCCCCATCATAGAGGCAAAGTGCCTCCCGCTAACACAGAGCTCCGTATTTAAATTACACTAGCAGTTTAAGAGCACACTGGGGAAATCGGCGAGAAGCGCAATGAGAGGGTGTGCGAGGATGAGAGAGATACTATATTAAAGCGAGAGAGTAAAAGGAAAAATGGAAATAAAGAGCGAGAGATCTGAGATAGTTTGACAGCATTCTTCTCTTCTGTTCAATCAGAGGCAGTCATGTGGAACTGTAGGAGGAACGAATATCGCCTCACAACAAAGATGAAAAACGACTTTTTTCTTCAATGATATTCTATAATTCTGAGCCCGGGGGTGCACAAAACCATCAAATCATTTCCGCAGGCCTACGCCGGTTAAACAGCTTTATAAATATGGCAATAAAGGTTAAATAGGAAAATGGTACAATTTGGAACGTTGCAAAGGGCCTCATGATGAGTGGGGGGCCCATTAGGGTCATCTATGGTATAACTGGTGACTTTCTCCCGGGTCCTGTGAATTTTAGTGACACCAACCACTACCCATCTCTTACATGTGACCTGCTAAATCATTTTGAGTATCTTTTTTTAGGTTCATGTACTACAATAAAACAGAACATCTCAGCTTTCTAGTGATATTATAATAATGTTACTCATCGCTGAAAAATAATCTTTTAGATGTTGGCTGAAAGACACTTTTACTTTAGAGCACAAAACTCCAAATTAGTTTCTAGGTCAAAGCACCTCAAAATGAAAGCGCAAGTCACATATAATTTATTTTCCTTTCCTTTAAAAGGAATACATAATCATGCTCACCAAAACTGAATTATAAGATTAATCGCAATTGAATGTTTAATCAAACGACAGCCCTAATTTTAACATGACACAGAATCACAGTAACTTCAGTTTGACCTATATGTAGAATGAAATCAACAATCCCAGAATGCATTGCTGCTCCAGGAAAGTGAGCGTGTTTTGATTTGCATGTAAATTGCAGTCATGGGACATTTGTTTCATTCCAGAGCAGGTGTACTTTCTAGTGCACGTTCATGTAGTCACACACACACACACATACATGGTACACGGGCAGCGTGACATGAAACACACAATGTAGACAGCTGTTGTAGAGAAAGCCTTTCCTTGAGGAGTAACCACATGCAGCTATTAAGGCTGTAGATTGATTTTACAGCTTCTATCAAACTCTTAGACCCTAAAAGAATCCTTTCCAGATACTCAGTGGCATAAAAAAATCCATCATATGAAAAATTGAATAATTCAATGTCCTTCATGCAATAAAACATTGCATTCCCTCTCCTATATGCACACAAAATTCCATCAGAATGACATGATCTATACAGTAAATACCTAAAAACATACCTTGGGCGAAAGAGAACAGGTACATACAGTAAGTGCGGTTTAATTACGCTGACAGTGTGAAATGTAAAATGAAACTTTTATTTACTCTCAAGAGCCCATCTGAAACAGCACAAAACGCTCTGTGAGTGTGTGATATATAACTACATAGCACGCACACTAATAATGTAATGGCCCATGTTACGTTTATATGACACACACGTGTGATGGGAGAGAGGAAGAGTATTGTGTAGGGAAGGAGAGCACTTAAATGGCTTGTTAGTGTACTTTCTGATCATCATGATGCTCCCGGGAGCTTTTAGCGTACCGCTCTTAGTGCATTTTAGCAGAGGAAGAGACTTACGGAAGTGAACTAGCATTAACGCATACCCACCCTCACACACACACAGGTCTGCATGTACATATCAACAGGCAGGCAAAACAGCATGTGCTTTCCTTTCATCTTTGTGAGGTAATTACACAGAGATAATCTTAGTGCCGGACCTCTTGGCTGGGGCCAATCTGGCCTCTATCAGGAGCCAGGGCCGAAATGTCAAGAATGAGCCTCTGAAAGACGGCCACTGTGAAAACAACATGCTTAACAATGAGGCTATTTTGATGTGGTCAATTTGACAATCTTATTTATTCAATGGTTGTTGAAAGTGTAATTCACTGTATGAGTGCTTAGAGACCACAGTTATTTTTCTTTTCACATCGTTCACAACTTCAGATTGGATTTGAAAAAAATGTATTTCCCCCCCACATGACCAACGTTTCTTATTACAGTCAGCTGAGGGAAAATGAATGAAATGGGACAAGAAGGATATGTGGGGATATATTAAGCGGGTGGGCTACTATGCAAACTGAAACCATTCAGCCTCTATTATCTGCTTCCATAGATGTAGGAATAGGTCCTTATAGGTCCCTATAGCTGCTTATAGGTCCCTTATAGGTCCCTTAATAACCCTTATAGGTCCTATAATTAGCAGGTAAGACAGAAACAGATTACAAACATGTTCCACATTGCAGAAATAGTGTGAAACTGGTTTTGTCGTAAACAAGCAGGGTTTAGGATAGGTTTTATAACAGCTGGGATATTTTTGAAAGTTTCCTGAATTCATTACAATATGTGCTTTTTTTAATATATTGGTGAATTTAAATTTTTAGATTAATTCCCAATAAATCTTCTAAACTGGCTGAACTGAAGTGGAACTTGTGAAACATGGACCATCAGCAGTTTCTATATTCATTTCTCACTTGCTGAAAGCGAGAGGCAAAATGGTTTACAGTCATATCTAGGCTTTTCCAAATTGGTTTTTAATAAAAGTTTTCACGCCAAGTTCCTCTCCAAGTTGTACAAAGTAAAATCGGCTTTTCACCCAGTGTTTTAATAAAGTACTAGTTATAGTCAACATGAAGTAAAAATTAAACCTATTTGCTTTCTTAACACACATTCGTGGCCTTTTTATGAATCATAGCCGTGTATATTGTAACAACGAAAAGAATGTTTGCTTTCGAAATCTTTATCAAAATGTAACCTGCTTCCTCTAGCTTCACTTACTCCAAACTCCTCCCCTCAATTAACTGATTATGGAGACCACGCCTATCCGAGATGGGGCCGTCTGGTGTGGAACTCTTACTTTTTATTCCAATCCAATTGTGTTCCTGTAGCTCAACTGGCAGAGGATTGCGTTAGCAACACAGAGGTTATGGGTTTGATTCTTAGAGAACACACATACTGATAAATTGTACATTTTAGTCGCTTCTTTCTTTGGAAATTTTTTCTATTTTACTTTAACTCCTGTTTTACTTGGAAAAACAAAATAAAATGTGGTTGAAACTCTAAACAATTATGTGTTTTCCTGTTGCCTTTACACCTTTTCAAACCTGTGGAAGGCGTCTCTCTTACTTCCCACAATGCACTTGGGTAACGTGCATAATTGTAATGGAAAAATCACGTTTTTTTGAGAAAGCCAGAAAATGTAAAACAAACATGGACATGCGTACTCGTGTACACGCGCTTTCACACAGATGTAATTTTTAATAACCGTTGTCTTATTAGGCAAAAAATATTGCATTTAAATCTCACAGATGGAGGTCCCTATGGAACGACCACAGAGAGTGCAAGCATCTGCTTTGGGGTAAGATTATTACTTCCCACGTTATGTGTAAGTGTATGTGTGTGTACTATACTGTATACGTGCTTTTCAGGGCAAGGCCACAAAAGAGTGCGTGAATAGACTGCGCGCGCATTTTTATGCTGCCACATATGTCTGTTTAAGTGCACACGTGTGCGTGTGACTGTAACAGATGAATCGTGCATGAGTAGTCTGGTGTGTATCACAGTATACGAATGAGACGGAGCGTGTGTGATAATCCTTGTCTGTCATGTCACACGCAGGGATTGGGTGATCAGTTCAGACACAAATGGTAAATATAACCAGTGTGGTGGAAGAATCATGTCCATGAGCATACTGTATGCACATGGGGGGAGAAAAGGGGGCTTCTGGGAAATCAAAAGAGCAGACATTTAGACACTTGTCAGGGATTAGACACTGGTTGGGGGTGGGGCTGACTTTAGCTATTCTTTTAAGACAAAAGTGAACTTAACAATAAAGTACACCTTAAACCGAAGGCGATTCTAAGATTTCAGCCTTGAAACGGACTTAGCCCGTCATTTAAATACAAAATGTATTTGTTAAACCGTTAAAAAAAACTACTTACAATTTTTAAATATAGGCTTAAAAGCTTAGCTAATTAAAAATTAATTTAAACCAATTTTCAATTCAATTTGAATTTCAACCAGCTCAACATTAAACTTCACAGTTTTTAAGTAACACATTCTACGTTTATCAAACTGCTTTAGAATTGTGAACGTTGTCGTTTAAAGGTGTTTAAATGCTAAATAAGATCCTGAGCAATATGACCCACACACTTCTAGTTTGCTGTTGATGAAGGTGTACTCAAGGGAAAGAAAACAGTGCTTAACACTGTTGTACACTACGCTAACTGTAGCAGGTTTACAGATATACACTAGATAAACAGCATTTCCCATAAGAGCGCACATTTACACTTCAATAACAACAATTAACACCAAGCAAACTGCCTCGCACAGACGCATACATAACGTGCAACCAGAGGGGAAAAAAAGCCCTCAGCAAAAGATGACATATGGCGCGAGCAATTTCCCTCTCAAATTCAGGTCCAACTCCAAATGATGTTTTCATGTGCCAGAAAACAGCCACCCTCCCCCACCCCCCCTCAAAAGTCATCTGCTGTGTGAACATTAAGCACCATCGCCGCTTGCGGACCCAAATGCGAGCATACAAATGATTTGTGGCACCATCGTCCCGCACGGGCGGCGGAGAAACAGAAACAGGGAAGGTGAGGAGGAGGAGGAGGGGTGGAGATGAAGGAGATAATGTCACTTTCACCTTGTATTCCTCCACTAGCCCATAATGCTCATTTTTCCCCATTTTCACAGCAAATTTGTTTCAGTGGCGCCGGCAACCCCCCCTCGCAACTAAAGCAAATGAGAGAGAAATGAGAGGGAGAAAGCAGACGAGGGGGGGTGGGATGTGTGGCCGGGGGAGGGAGAGCGGGCCGAATATTCACGGTGACCTTTTTCTGATCCAATCTCACTGATGAATCCTAATGAAGGATTTAATAAAATCACACTTTACAATCTGTCCCTGCATCAAAGCGTGGAATCACATTCATATCAGACCAACTGCGTACACAAGCCCGACTACATAAATATCAGATCTAAACCTGTGTGTGTGCTGGGCTGGTAGATGTTGTCGGTGGGTAGAGGAGAGGGGAGTCAGTTTGGTACAGGGCTCTGAAATTGGCCAGACTGAACGGAAAACGCCTGGGCCATTTGTTCCAGATGCGGTCTAAAATCGCATCTCATCACTTTCATTTAGTGCTTAATGAGTCAGCCGTACACAAGATACACAATTCCTCACAGATATACACACAGCCCAAAGTTTGTAGAGAGCTTATACTTTCGTTGGTAATAGTGGCTAAAACTACTCGTATTTAACTGAAAAACTTTAAAAATTAAAAGAAGTTTTTAAATATTGGGGCAAATATAATGAATTGAACAACACTATTTGAATCCTTGTTCCAATAGCAAATGTATCAAGGTTATTATAGTTTTGAATTAATTAAGACCACTTTAGAAGCAGCAGGCTGTCTATCTTTAGCACACGTTTTTGAGGACGAACAAGGACGTACCCTAGACGTTTATTATTTTTAAATAAAGCTAGTTGTGTTGACTACAGATCAACCCAAACTTTAATTCTACCCTCAAAGCAGGGATTTTAGGCCTTTACAAACACACAGATCACCAATATAAAAAGAGTTAAGATTTCTCAGTTGAGAATCCTGGCCCTATATTTACTTATTTATTATTTGCCAGATATAGTTACCTTCTCAATTGCTAATTGAGTTTATCAGTAAATCACAAGAAAGTCTTTTTAATGGATACTTATTGCTTTCTGACAGGATTAATGTCTATTGATAATCATATCTACCTTTAAACCTGCAATCTGTAACTTTTTGTTTAAAACAAACAAAAATCTGTCACTGAGCAAGTACATAACAGATCAATATTGAAAACGATTACTATATATAACCCTGAATTTAAATTATAGGCTTATAATGACGATTTAAAATGTGGGTTGTCTGGTATCCTGGGAAATGTCAGTTTGGCTTCATTTGATTTCAACAAACGTAATAACCCAACTAACGTACGTAAACTACATGCAATTTTATGCTTCAAACAGATATAGCGATAAGTTACGGATTGCGGCTTTCATAGACGAATCGTGTATAGGAAAGAGCAGGTTATGATGTGTATGTGTATATAATTTTGTACTTTATTCAATATCATTGAAATATATAAATAAACACTTGGAAAAGTACAACTGTTACGCATTATAATCAACTCCAATTGGACAGAAGAGATAAACAACAAAATGTGCAAGTTTAAATGGGAAAATTGATCGAAACTGCTCCAAATGTAGCGCACGCACTCTGACAAGGATTGAACCGGCGATGTCTTCTTTACAATACTGACATCTGGTGGCCAAAGATCATAACAGCGGAGTTGAGAGGGTGCCAATGAGATTTAATATGATGACGTGAGTAACAAAACACAAAAGCGAAAGAGCTTAAGAAACTGGCATTGTGACTGGACTGTACACAAATACATACAGGGTTATAAGCGTGTGTGTGTATAAAGTGGTAGTGAGATCTGTACGTAATGTCACTAAATGTGCATGCAATCTGATAAGTATTGACAGCACTTATTGATTCCATATCTCATATGCATTACATTTTAAATGACGACAACTCAGACACATACTGGAGAGACTGTGGAGAGACCAGCAGAATAAGTGAGTGAGTGAGAGAGAGAGACTGGTGATGTAATCTATATTGTAATGCATGTTCATAGATGTGGGAATAATCTGTGAATAATCATGTAGATGAGCATAGACATTAATAAGATAGACAGGAACACCTGCACAGCCGCGTGTCTATGTACCTCAGCTGAACATGAATGTGTGCAAACGAAAAAGACGCCTGACATTTTCATAGTCTGTGAGCAGGCAGGATGTAATTGTGTGTGTGAATGTGTGTGTGTGTGTGTGTGTGTGTGTGAAGAGAGAGTGAAGGAGAGTTTATCAGCACATGAAATGATTACTGCACCACAAATCAAAACCCATTTACACATGACAGAATCATAAAGCCAGTTCATAAGCTCTCACACAGATACACAAACACACACTCCAAACCATATTAAAATGAATGTTCTTTTTAACTCATTTTTAACAAACTTGTAAATTCTTAATGTTGATAGACACGATGTGGAGCATCGTGGAGTTCTTCAAAAAAACAGCAACACAAAGATGCAGTGATGCAGTAATGCGGTAACAAGTGTATGTTTATAGAATAATTTATAGCTCTGAATGCAAATCAACCAATCAGAATCAAAGACCAAAACTATCTGTTTTATAAACATATACACACATTATTATTAAGTGAAGAGCAAATTTATGTACCGCAGTATTTCAAAAACTACGGATATCTAGTGTCACAAAGATCACCAGGGAACTTTCCTTTTCTGTTAATGTACTTAATGCATTTATAAAAGGGCAATTTCCTGTCCTGGATGCTATGCTGATTGGTCAATAGCTGTGCTTTACTCACAATTAAGCACAGCTATGACCCCTTCACCAAGCTACTATTTGTTGCCTAGCAACATTCTGTTACTGTTTACATATCGGGCACTATATCTAGTCACTGAGGATGGAAGTGAATGATTTTACATAGATTTTAATAATTGTGGAATTGTGGTCAATACACACACACAGACAGATGGTTTACTAAAGGCTCGTTTATATTTGTATCTTTCCTTCTATTCTGTCTTCAGATCTATATATAACATTTAGTAATATATAATACATTATATCATATAGATAGACAGACAGACAGACAGGTAGACAGACAGATAGATAGGAGGGATAGAAAGGAGAATAACAAACAAGCCTTCAGTAAATCACAAGCACAAGGAGCGTCACATTCATCATGAAGGCCTACTCTCAGTGGTCTTGAAAACATGTATTGAAAACGGAAGTCTATTCAGCACATGATCGCTGAGAAAACATCATGCCTTCCCAAACAGCCTTTACCACAGCACTGATATATCCCCATTAAAAACACAGCACTCAAGAGCACATAACGATGACTCCATGGAGCTCCTTTTCCACAGACGACCCAATAAATATTGGGTAACCCAATAAATACAGCACACCTTCTTCACTTCAGCGAGGCCTAAAACATTTACTAAAAAGCTTCTCCATCACTTCTTTTGTCCATCATTACAATCCGAACCCCAAGCTGCTCCTACAGTGACCCAGGGATAATGAATTACTCACCTCTACTTTTGTTAATTAATGGTCTGAGCTATCAAGTGCAGCTGTAAGCATTGTGAAGTTGTGTTAATATCTGTACTTGAACAAATGCAAGTGTATCAAGTTTTTATCGTCAGGGAAATTATTTATGTAATGATTTGCGGACTATTACCTTTCTCTGATACCTCAGTGTCTTCCATAACAGTGACTGGCTCTTTGGACTGACCGCGTGCTATTGGACCGTGCGTCTTCCATAACAGTGACTGGCTCTTTGGACTGACCGCGTGCTATTGGACTGTGATTGGTCTAAGCGCTCATCACTGGTCTCTCTGCAGAAAGACAACAGACATCAGGTCAGTCAGTTTTCAGAAACACCCTGAAGAGGTGTGTATCCAGGGAATTTGTAGAGAGAAGGGCATCTGAGCGGCTTGCCTGGATCAAAGCTTTCCACTCAAAGCTTTTCATCTTACCTTTACCATTGTGCCTTCGAGCAAATAAATTGACCTTCTTGTGTACTGAGAGCTTCCTATGGTGGCCCATTGTTTTGTATTTTCGCCTCTCTCACTTGTATTTCAGGTTACAGTACAGTTGTCATTAAATATTTCCCATCTACTTGCTGTGAATGAGGAACGTGCACCTGGTATCTACTGTTTCCATGGATATATCCTTCACATCACGCATCAGCAGAGACATTCTCTCCCTGTTTGTTGTTGTTAACACCACCTGGATTTTCTTGATCCACCCTTTGCATTCTCACAAGCTAAAATCTCTCTCCAAAGCAAGTCACTGCTCACTCTACCATCTTAAACTATTAATGTCTCCAAAATGGGTAAATCTGGGCAATTGTTTTTGTTGGTGATATTTACACAAATAAAAAATAAATGGAGATTAACATTCATAAACCAAATTAACAAATACTTTGGTGTCAGGTACTGATATTTTTACAGTTACTATAATGGATGATATGCACAAAGCCACAGCTAAACAAGTCAAAAACTGAACAAGTCAACAACTGAACAAGTCATTTGTTATATCTCACTTTGTATGAAAATGTTCCCAGAAGAGATCAAGGAAATGAGGAAAACAATACCCACCTCATTTGAAAGTTTTACAGCAGTTTTGTTAGGCGTGCTTCCTTAAGAGATGTTTGGAGAGTGACACAGAGTTTTCGTTTTCCCAACAACTTCTGAAACTATTCAGACACTCTGAATAGCTCCCAAGGAACTAAAGTGATGGACTACAGCCAAAATAGAAAACCTTCAGATGTTTTCCTAAAATAATGCTGGTGGTTTTAGACGGAGGAGTGTATAAAGGACAGCCATACAAATGGAAATATAGCCAGAGGCTATGAACCAGTGAAGCGTACTGCCCCTAATAATGTACAGAATCCTTATCGGCAAGCAGGTTTCAGATTTAGTGTGTGTGGCAAACGTTACTCACAGTACACTGTGACAAGCAAACAGGGAACTTTTGCAATGGTCTGCAAATTCAACATCATAAGATCTCAGGGCATTTTAGCGATCGGCATGCCTTTTCTCTCAGTCGTCTGCCCAAAATACATGCTCAGATAAAGTCAAAACGCATCACTAAACCAGCTCAACTGCTTTGCATTAGCCACAACTTTGAAAAGTAAAGACAGAAAAGTATGTCACTTCAGAAAGTTCAAAGTGGTTTCCACCGCAGTAGCCCAGCGCCGCCGCGGGCAGCACTGACACACAGAGGCTCAGTTCAATACTGATAACCGTCGCAGACGCATATCTTGTGACTTCCTTTAACCCCTTCAGACCTGGCGTCCATTGGAATGGACATAACATATTTCTTGGTCTAAACCAATAGAAAATCTCTGATTTCATTATTTGAATAATGCTTATTGCTGTTTGGTTCCTGATTGTCCAATCAAAAAGGAGAAATGACTTTTAACTTGATCTAAGGGAGCTTCAGACATTAGACAAGACAAGCATGGCTCTGAAGCTCGAGAGAGGGAGGAGTAAGTGCCTATTTTTCATTAAAAATGTTAATTTATCTTCATGCT
>JAZGTJ010000171.1:0-46135 GCA_036877575.1 Botia almorhae
TATATGTATATGTATATATGTATATGTATATATAGGTGTATATCTGGCTATATATATATATATATAGCCAGAGAATTTCGCAACGGCTTCGTCATAATTTATTGGATTGTGTAATTCAAACATTTTGAATGGTTTGTCGGAAGTACCTTATCAGGCTGGAGGCAACAGGACACACAGAACTCGTAGACGCTGCAGCAGCCGTTGGCCAGACAGCTTTTACAGACATACTGGCTTGAGCTGGGAGCATTTACATTACAACATCCATTCACCAGCAAATCCTTCCTCTCACACACATAACCTGAATATAAAGAGAAAAAAAGTGTGTTACATTGAAAAGCAGTCACACGACAACCTAATGCGCCTGTAAGTGTGGCTAAAGCGTTCCGATATATATTTTGGGGTTCGTGTAACTGTTTTAGGAGCACTGGGAACTTTTTTTAACATTGATCAAATGCACTGATGGTATCTTCTTGTGTCACTATGTTTTGACATTTTCTGACATTTAAAGCCAGGCAAAACATCTCTCTGTTTTGCAGAGGCTGGTGCCATCAAATTATTTACCCAGTTCATCAGTAAGAAGGTTCTTTCCCTGAATGGAGTTTCTGCACTGGGATATCTGCCTGCTGCTGTTTCCCAGGTTGAACTTGACCTTCCACTGGATGTGGTGGTCCGAGTCTCTGGCCTCCAGCAGGGTCCGATCATGGATGGTTCGCTCCTCCTGTATACGTATATCACGTTTCATCAAGTATTTATGTACATTTTGTGTCTTATAATTCTAATATTCATATGTATTTTAAATACTAGATTGCAGCTTTATTATGTATGCTCAATGTTCTTGTGTATATTTGTTTTGTCGTGGTGTTGCTCTTGTTTATGGTGTATGGTAAGCAAAAGACAAATTTCTACTCGTGGACGACAACCTAAGTAACTAAATAATGCTGTTTAAAGCTGCAATCTGCAATTTTCTGGGGTTAAAAATGAACAAAATCAGTTGAGTAAGTACATAACAGATCAGCACACGTAATGAAAAGTAAAGTAACTTGCAATTTCATGTTTCAAACACAGGTGGCGGTAGAGTTAAGGATTGCAGCTTTAAAAACAAATGTATACCAAAGAACCCGAGGCTGTTAAAGAACTGTTCCCTCCTTACGTTTTTATAGCCTAAATAAATATTTTATGGAACCACACCTAAAAATAACCTTTTATCGGAACATTTATTTTTAAGAGTGTATTGTGTCGGCAAATCTGCTCATTGCTAATATTCCCTAGTATTCACAACGCAACATACCTGTTTAAGGGTGCTAGTGAGAAAGTAGATGAGAGACAATCCGAACACGACCCCCAGGACCCAACGCTTGCGTAAGAGCCGGCGAAACACCATGGAGGCGTTCTTCTGGATGTGCACCAGATCCAGGTAGATGCAATCAAACTACTAAAATAGCACTATTGATCTTAAATAGAGAGATCCACCTGATCCGCTTAACGCAACAATAGATGCATTACGAACACGGACTGTCTGGCAATGATCAAGTAAAAGAGCTACTACAAGCTACCGTTATTCAACACAGGCCGACCATACCGACCGAATGCCGTCGTTAGTTGTGCAAACGTGAGTTTTAGCGGAATTTAACCCATTTTATGCGTTAATTGTTATACTGTCTGTCTATTTGCAGATTTAAGACGTCTTACTGACAGATGCATCTGCAAGAACGTAAAACCAAAACCTGTTTTCTTACCATAGACCTATTAAATCGATCGGAATTGGTACCGTGTTATCTGATATAATATTTACAATTAATAGATTGTTTAGTTTGTAAAATGACTTAAATGGAAAGGCTTGTAGAAATTAGGGAGCACAACAACAGCTTTCTCCGTGCGGAAGTGCGGAGAAACGACGCGTCGTGAATGGATGGCTTGTCTATGTACTTCCGGAAACAAACCGGCTCTCTTCCGGTCTGCGGTCCCGCATCAGTTTATTATAGTGTTTCTTTATTTGTGGGGTTTGTGTGAATAGAAATCACGAAATACACCGATGCAATATTTATTTGTGACCACGTATTATACGCCATGACAAAGGTAAGATAACCTCGCTCGCTTCCAGGACATTTATTAAATTCTTGAGCGCATGAAATGCCGTATTGGTCACCAAAAGACTCATTCAAATCAAATGAAGTTCATCCAGTTGGTTTATGTTGTATAGATAATAGAAACGTTTGATCATATTATAGCAAATTGTCAAGCTTTATACATGTGATCCCAGCCACTTGAACATTTCAATGCATTAGATAACAAAATATGAAACCGACTGGCATTTTTCTTTTAAAGAACTATAGCACAAATGCACATTTTGAGCAAAACATTTAGCAAAAAGCTGTTAAATTTACGTTTAAAGGTTAAGTCATTAAAGTTAAATTTAAGATACAATACAATACAATACAAATGTATTACAACATATATGGACACATTGCACAACGATACTAGAACATTAAATAACGCAACTACACGGTGGTTAGTCGGATAGTGGGTTAGGGTTGAGGTAAACTGACTTTCTCTTTAATTTCCTTATTGTCATGTGTACACTGTGTATTATACATATATGATATGGGCTCTGTATTGTCATACATGTATTTTGCTCAGTTTACACAATGAAATTTTATATTTGAATAGAATGTGAGCATAAAAGAGTGATTTTATCAGTTTATTCATACACAAGGGCAAGCATAATAGTTATTCATCATTGCAGCTGACTGACTGTTTTTCCTCAGTTTTGGAGCTCCTGGTGATAAAGTGGGTGCCATGCAGAGACGCCACAGCAGCAACACAGAGGGCATGCCTCCAGAAAGGTTTCCCCCTTACTTATGTAGTTACTGAAATAAATGGTTAGACCAGGGGTCAGGAACCATGTTCTTAGAGAGCCTTAGTGTTGCACATTCTGTATGCACATACTTGCACTCTGTTAATTAGCTGAGGAGTTGATGTTTTAGATGTGTTTAAATAAAGGGGACATACAAAATGTGCAGTATTATGACTCTCCAGAAACACATTTGCTGATCCTTGGTTTAGGCTAAGGACTAAATTTTTCTCCTGCCCAGCTGAAATAATCAGCATTTGATGTGTTTTATATGTGTGCTTTCTCACTAGCTTAACTAGCAAGATTTTATTAGGTTAAGCTTTGCTAATGAATAGCTAGATGAACATGAAACCAGGGTTAACCATTATAGACCAATATGAAAATTAATACCTGAACTGGTCTTTACATTCGTGCAAGAGCAATTGTTAGCGTTAATCTTGGTTTTCACAGTTTGTTTGAGAATATCTTGACTCCAGTTTGCTTTTGCAGGAACAGAAGTCAAACTCTGGGTTCAGAGAGCAGTCTTGATGAAGGAGGGGTGTTTGACTGCTTGAAGCCAAACTCTCCCACGTCCCCCCAGCAGCTGTTCTCTGGTCTGGTGGGGGTCTCTGCTGGGAATGTGTCATCAGCTCCCTTCCAGGCTGCTGGGCTTGTTCTGGGTTCTCCCCCAGATGTCTTCATCCAGATGGCATCTTCATCAAGGGATGAAGGATCTCACCGGGCAGAGAACCCACCTTATCTTCCTCGCCCTCCTCAGCACCATCATCATCACCACCATCATCATCATCACTCCGGCCAGCACCGGTCCTCCCTCCTCCACGCGGCCACCTCCGCTGAGAGGCATGGAAGCAGAGATGACGGGGGTGAGAACCCTGAGAAACCATGACAACATGACTGATTATCATTTATTTCTAATCACATAAACTAGTTACGACCTCAGATGGCAAACGCGCAGGCAAACTGCAGGCAATTAGTTTGCTCACAAAAGCAGGCAAAAGCTGGCTGAAATCACAAGCACCAATCCGATTGGCTGTGCGCACGTTGTCACTGGTCCACTGGCAAACAAAATACACATTCTGATAAAATTAGCATTTCTGGCAGAGAACTAATGCATTGGACAAATTCTGTGAGTTGACATTTAATTTGAAAATATATTCATGAGTATTTTTTATATAACCTTGATGACCCCAGTATATTGGTGTTTTTGTCAAAGTTAATTTCCATTTTATGACACTAACAAAAAACACAACTGTGATTGGTTGCTTTGCTTGTCAGTCAGGTGGCTAGTTTTGATATGTGTCTCAATGGCATTTAAGTCAATGAAACACTTGTAAGTCTGTAACATCTGGTGTAATGGGCGGTTCTTTAATGATGTCCTCAGGTGATGACACTTCCACTCCTGCACCTGCTCTCTCTGAACTCAAAGCTGTGGTCACATGGCTGCAGAGAGGATTTCCATTTATCCTCATACTCCTCGCTAAAGTCTGCTTCCAGCACAAGCTCGGTAACATTGAGTGCTCAACAATACACACTGCATGACCCAGAGTATGTGGACACCCCTTCTGATTAGTGGCTGAACAGGCTAACTGGTGTTTACAAGCAAACAGCTATTCAATCATTTTACGCAAACGTTCAAAGTTGATTAATTTGTCCTGTAGCTGGTCATGGGTGCCAAGGAGCACACAAACTGAACGGATGTCTGATAGATATGCCTAATAATTCATGTAAATGCTCCACAAGCACATGAGTGTGTTGTTACTGTGCACATACTTTTGACCATGTAGTGTGTTAGGAGTTGTTTACTGTTGTCAACAAATGTTGTTAATATTATTGGAATGTGTTTGCATGAGGATCATTATAATGATACATAATAATATCTTATACATAATACCGATGCACAAGCCGCAGGGATTGCAATTATCTGTTCAGTAGTTGTTTAAATGGCAAGTCCTGGAATCTTCTGTGTGTTTTTCAGGAATTGCCGTTTGCATCGGAATGATCAGCACATTTGCCTTTGCTAACTCAACCGTGAAGCACCAGGTCGCCCTGCGGGTGAGATTCTGTTTTACACCCAATGGTTACCACAGTAAAAGAGGCTAATGAGCATTAGAAGTGAAGAAAATTAAGACTATTACGTTTTAAGGTGACCCTGCTAAAGCAGACAATGAGAAATACATGTTTCAGTATTTGGGAAGATAAATAGGAGATTACAAGTGAAACTATAAGTAAAATTGTTTATGGATTATTGTTTATTAAATCAAGTGCCCAGATCGCAAGATCACCCCTGCTAACAATTTTAGGTTTCTAAGAACGTTTCCATAACATTTTCATTAAGTAACACAAACATTAAAAATGTTATTTTAAAAATTCTAGGAATGTCCAAACCTTCCAGTTTTTTAAGACATTGTGTCAACATTCGACTAACTATTTAGGAATAACAATTAAAATTATATAGATATATAATTTTTAAAACACATTCTAAGAACCTTTCTGATTTTGAGAGAACTTTTAAAGAACATTAGCCAATGTTCTGAGAATGTTCCCTGTTAGCTGGGACAGCTCTTGATGTCTTTCACATTGTAAGCAGTACTGCAAGAGCGATATCAATGTTACAATAAAGATTTCAAGCATTTCAATATTTTACTAATGGATGAAAATGGAGCAGGATGGACTCAGTCTGTCAAAGCAACAGATAAAGATTATATGTAACCAGTCTCTGTTCATACTATAGTTTGCCATAGTTTACTTCTGTTTACTGTGTACTTCCTGTATGTGTCTGATGCATGGATGTTATTTCCAGGAGGAAAGGTCTGTGTTTACAACCCTCTGGATTATGATCTTTCTCGCTGGCAATATTGTGTATCTGTACTACACTTTCAGCACTGAACAACTCCACAACAGGTACATTGACTATCATCAGATTCTGTGCATCAAACATTCATTTTACGTTATCTTGATCATTACAAAGATGTTTTCTCTTTGTATATTTGAACAACTTTCATTTACTTCATGTTGTCATTTTTCAGACTGATGTCTCATTTTTTGTTTGTGTATATCAGCATTTGTGAGTATTTAGGGTTTATCCATTATTTTTCCTCATTTAACTTTTAATTTAATTCATTAATGCACTGATTTTCATTCTCATTTTTACTTATTTCACTCTTTGTTTCTCTTTCTCTGCCCTCTCTCTCCCTATCTGTCTATCTATCTATCTATTCCAAATAAATATGATAAAGTCATGTTAATTGTCATGTTAAATATCATATTTTGCTTCTTTCAGCCTTATTTTTGCCAAGCCAAACATCAACAGTTATAATTTTTTTGACTTGATCTGGGCTGTTGGAATAACAGATTTTGTGCTGAAATATTTCACCATCGAACTCAAATGCCTCATTTTGTTCCTGCCTAAAATGATCCTTGCCTTCAAATCCAGGGTAAGACAGTCGTTTACCATAATCAAGTTGCTTTACATTACTAATCAACTAAGAATGTGCTTATATGTTGCATAGTGGCTTAAATGAATGTGTAGATGTTCCTTTAGCTCAGTGTGTTCCTGTAGTTCAATTGGTAGAGCATTATGTTAGCAGCACAGAGGTTGTGGGTTCAATTCTCAGGGAACAGGTACTGATAAGCTACACATTTTGAATGCACTGTAAGTCACTCTGGATGGAAGTGTCTGCCAAACACATTAATGTAAATGTAAACACACAGACTGCTACATAAAAGCAAACATTTGGTTTTGTGGAACATATTCTTATTAATTCTGACATGTTTAAATCTTCTACATGTTCACAATGCTTTAGTTTTTGCTCTCATGAGCATTAAAGCTGAGATAAACAGTGCCTAGAAGACAATGTCGACTGCCCACAGTTTTCAATCTCCCAGTCCTGGCTCTCTGCAGTCTTTGCATTTTACAGATAAAGTGTGATGAGATACCACAAGCTTGGAGGATTTCCCTGGTAGCTTCAGTCAGTTCCAAGGCACCAGTTCAAACTGGGTACAACTGGCAAGTAAAAGGAAAAAAACGAATTAATGAGCAGTGTCACCCTGCCTGCATGGTTGGCTGCTCGAAAGGCAGCGTGTGAGCTCATTGGCCCATTGGGGGTAGGATGAGGTCATCTCTCTGTGGGACAGACACTCGTGTACACACACGTACGCATTCGTTGACAGTGTTGCTTTAGCTGTGTGTTACTGCAGTAGCTGCTTTGTAAACATATCACACTGTGTGATTTTGGGCTGAAACGAACGTACGTAACCCATTGCGAGCGTTTGTTTGAATTAAACACACACTTTGCTCACACAAACTCACGCACGCAGTTTCTGTTCTTCTGAAGAGCCATTCCTGGAACTCACCACTGTTCCTCCCCACATTACACATCCAGCTATTATCTTTAACCTCCAATCATCTCCATACCCACCCCGCAAAAACCAAACACTAACACGCACTTTCCACCTCTTGTATAGTGCCCAGGTGGCATGCTTTCAGGCAATGATGTCATGGTCACTGTGTCAAGCTTTCCGCTGAGTTTCCTTGCCCGGTATCACCACAACAACACGATCACAACACGCACACGTACATCCGTACATGTCGGTATAACCTTTTGCATAATCGCAGCAACAAGTCTGTGCATGTCTGAATGAAATCACACTGTCCATAACAAATCAGTGCACATTCAGTTGGTCACAGGCAATGACCCTGTTCTAAAATCTTTAACATTTGGTTAAAATTGTCTGTTTAGACTAATTAGATTAAGATCTAGTTTTGGATTGTTGCAATAAATATGTGTGCTTATCACGCATCGTCCACCATCTTGAATTTATTTTTTGAGAGCTAGACGCAATGCATTCTGGGATAGCCAGAATTTGACAAATGTTCGAAATAATAATGCTACTTACTAGCTTGGAAGTCGTAATCACTGTGTAATGTATGTTCAAGTGTTTTTGTTTGGAAAAAGATGCTTGGGCATTCAGTTTGTGTTTTTAACACTATTTAGTGTTATTGCAGTGAAGAACAAAATGTATATATTAGGTTTATAATTGATTATGTATTTATTTGATCCTTTACGTGTTGCCGCAAAGAATTATGGGAAAGTCAGAGCATAAATGATACTCTGAGTAAAGGAAACTTGTAAATATGACGTGACTTTTAAGTGAACTGAAAATGGGATCAGTACACCACGAGGGCCAATTTCAAACCTGTACCTCTTACACGAGCTCCGTGGTTCTGTCTATTAAAAAAGTTTGCTAACTGCGCCAACGATCACCAAAAACAGTAAACAGTTTCACACCCTCAGGACCTCCTCAAGTGTTTGATAATTGTTTTCTCTGTTGTTTTTCGGAAGTCACACACACAGTTGTTAGAGCTAAGAGGAAATGCATTGCTCCCCCACGATGCCGCTTCAGTGGCTGGATGCATTCCAGTGCTAGTTTGTGTAATCGCTAGGTGTGAGCGAACGCAGGGCTGCAGGGACTCTGGCTAAGATGAATTGCTCGCGTACGGAGGTTACAGATCTCTGTCAGTCAGCTAGCAAGCTCCCCAACAGGGTGATTAATCGCTGTCAGGTGGGGTCCAACAAGTCATTATGCATCCTGTGCAGTCACCAGCATCAGGCAGTCAGCAGCTGATGTGGGTGATTAGAACTTAAGACATTCATTTGGAGTTTCACAAGATGATTGTCTAGGTGGGATATGAGCCAGAATTGAGTCAGGCATGGAGTCATTTGTAAATAATAGTATTAAACTTTATTCACAGAGCAAAGTTTATACCAAAGTAAAATAAGCAGGTGAAAAAAAGTCTTTTCTGCCAGTGCTTCACTTATGATGTTAAGCAAAACTATACAATACTATACAATAAATCTGTATAGTAGAGATGAGACTTGCACTTGGTTACCTTACATACAGTACTGTGCAAAGGTTTCAGGCCACAGTTTGATTCAGCATTGGTACAATGACCATATATAATTATTTCTTAGTCTCTTTGTAAGGAAAAAATACAGGAAATTTGTATGCAGTAAACAAAGAAAAACAGGTTCTATAAGCTAAAGTGGCAAGTATGTTGTTTGACCTCCCCTTAGTAACAGCAGAAACCGTCTGTCTCTCTTAATCTTCAGTGGAACAAAACCCCAATTTCTAATTCTAAACTATCGCTAACACTTTTTTTCTGAAGAAGCCATTTTCTAAAAATTCTTTTTTTTTAAATTTTGTGCACATTTTATTATATATATTTTATTATAAAAAGTAGACTGAAAAATGAATATGAACAGTCATTAAAGCTTTGCTAATACAACAATGTTGGGGGTGGGTAAGAGTTTAGCACAGTACTGTATACATTTGAATTTAATAGTTATGGGTCTTCATATTATAATTTATTTGGATTTGGACATTTGTGAATGGTATTGGCCTGTGCAAAAACACCACCACAATGCTGCAGCATTCTGAGTGGTTGCTAGGGTGTTGCTATGTGTTTTCTAGGATGTATCTGTAGTTGTTAGGTTGTTACTCTTTGAAGTCAAAAGAAACAAAGAGCTCTTTAATTGTAAGTCTTCTATCAGAAGAGTCTTCTATTGTTTCTATCAGAAATACACTATTCAGCACTCTGCTAGATTAAGGTGTAATTCATGTCTTTAGCTCAAGCGAGATGCACACAATATAAAATTACAAGTTCCTTCCTTTCAACGTTAAATAAAAGCAACAGTGATGCTTTTCTTAGAAAGCAACGCGGTTTATGGCTTATTATTTCCTCCAGTGCATTGAACGGCATGTGTCTGGTGTATGCAGTATTTTCATTGCTCGTAATGGAGGCATTTTAGTTTTGTTGTGCCACTCGCTGTTATCGTGGACTCTAAGGCAGAGCTGCGTGACGTAGCTTAGCATGGAAGCTAAGTTACCCTTTGACACTGTAATCAGATGAGTTTTCCAGCCACTCGCTACTTTTATAATGTTATGATTAGGGTTTGTTTGGGTAGTGTGGGCTCGTTACATTTTCTGTTGGTAGCAGGTGTACCGCGCTTCTGCCAGTTTTGTTTTCAGTGCAGTGAAATTGCCAGGAGAGCGCAGAGCGTTGGACCATGGCCATGTTTCGGTAGAAGCCCATGTCACAGCATCTTTAAAGCTTCAGGGTAAGATGTTCACAGTTAATGAACCAGCAGATGAGATGAAACCGGGATCTGTTTCAAATTCTGCTTGGGGAAGGATATGTGGTTTGTTTCAAAGTTGTCGTCTTGTGTCTGTGCTCCAGTATCGCTCTTTTATTCAGATTTTATTAAAGGATTGGCTGTCAGCGTCGGATTACTTACAAGAATTACAGCAAAATGAGCATTTTGACTGCTGGGTGCTTTTGTAGATCATTTCTTAGACAAATATTGTGTTATTAAAGCAAGCATCACTATTATAAATGCTTATATTTAGGATTTCCATAAAGCTCTAATTGTACATTTTCAATTGTAGCATGTTATGTGATGATCATTACTTCTGCCTAAATACATTCACAGTATTAGCCAGCTATATAATCTGTCCAATTTTAGACCTGTAATCTGTAATCAGACCTTCTATAATCATTTCTAATAACACACTATGTATAGCTTTCATTTTGTGTAAAGCAGTTTTGAACCATTTTGTATTGTGAAAAGCACTATACAAACAAATGTGAATTTAACTGAATGTTATAAACACAAATGACATCTCAATCATTGCGTTTGTTCATCTTGTTTTTGTTGTGCTATTAGTTTTCAAAACAATAAGAGAAATTAACTACTGACTAACTGATCGACTGCAATGCCAACTGTAGCAACCAAGAACAACATAGTAACCACCCAACAATGCCCTAGCAACCTAGCAAACCGCAAAACTCTGGTAAATGCATAGCAGCTACTCTGAACAGTAGTGTGTTCCCTGGAATATGAACTCAAGTATTAAACATTAAGTAACCCTCAACAAATCATTCGTTTACGTACATTATAAAAGTTAAGAATGTTTTCAAACTTTGTTGCGTATTTTTTTAAATGTTAAAGAAATCAAATATGTACATTTTATAACTAGTTTCTGTTATCTGTTATCTTTCACATCAGTGTGGGTCAACACCGAACTCAGCAGTTTTAAATCTGTTTCAAAACTCAAATAAAAACACATTTTACATTCACCGCGATCGATAATGATTAGAGATCAGCAATAAGAAAACCTTTTATGATCATCATCAGTGTTTAGAATTGAGGATTGTCCGTGGATCTGATCTGTTTGTGACTCTGCAGGGGAAGTTTTATCTGCTGATTGAGGAGCTGAGTCAACTCTTCAGAGCTTTGCTTCCTGTTCAGTTGTGGTACAAGTACATCATGGGTGAAGATCCATCCAGCAGCTACTTCCTGGGGGCGACGCTGATTATTATCTACACCCTGTGCAAGGTTGTCTGATTTGGTCTCTGGAGAATGTAGTGGTGCCAGTCTCATCACCCGTTATGGCTTTTGATTCATTCTATTTTTGTTAGTGTTTTTTAGTGCTGCATGATGTTAAAATGCAATACCTTGCTAAATAATGCGATATATATACGGTATGATGATACGATACGATGATGCTTTAAAAAGTAAAATTCAGGCTAAAGTCTCAAAATTAGATTAGAAGCATCAAAAGTTGATTTCAGTCATTCATTTCACTATGATTTCAGTATTCACTCGAGTCAGTATTGAAGAAACCAAGGTTACGTTTTCACAAAATGTTTTTTTGTTATGTGGAATGATTTTATGTAGAAAACTGCAAATCACAAAAAAAATGACTAACTGGGTTTTCACAGGCAGGGTCACATATAATTAAATTAATACATTTTATAACCGACATGCATGTTTCACATTCTTTCTGGAAAAAGGAAACCTCAGCACAACTTTTGATAGTAGACTGTCTTTCTGCTGTCTGCATCAACGTAAAACCGACTATACATACACACTTTTTAAAGTATTAAAATCATACATTTATCGCAAACCATTGCAATATTTTGATTATTTATGTGCAGCCCTAGTGTTTTATCAAATCTCTTCTTTATGTTATAAAGGGTCTTTATGAGAGTGAGATATCTTTGCAAAAGGCTTTTAATAATGTCACTTTCAGGGATTATTACGGCGGTTAATTTGCCCCAAAAAATGGTCTCGGCTGTAAGATGTGTGTGTTGTTTTGTTCTGTTTCAGTCGTTTGATCTGTGCGGAAGAATATCTGGCATTCGAAAGGCATTTGCTATTCTGTGCAGCTCACAGGTGAGTGCGGTAACCTGACTTAAAACACAGTGTTCATCTTTACACTACATTAAACAAAAACAAGCAATACACTATTGTTTATATGAAACTATTACTTCTATATGAATTTCATGTATCAGTACTTTCCTCATTTTAGAACAGTATGCATTCTTTTGTTGTATGACATCACAGTGGTCAAGTGAAAGAAGTTTCCAGCCTGTAATTACAAGTTGTGTTGTTTTGCTAGTCAGGCAATAGAAATTATAGACAGTCTGACGTGAATGCACCATTAATATTTTTGGATTCACATTTCTAGGGATGTACAATGACTTGCGTGTTGCAGTGCTTAGCACGGCTGCGTGTGAACTATCATGGTTTTGTAAATGTAAGCACATGTACATAGGTGTAGTGGTGAAGTTCACACAGCACGTGTGTGTGTGTTACAGAGTTACGGTACGAGAGCTAGTGCACAGCAGTGCAATGAGGCGGGAGATGTTTGCGCAATCTGCCAGGCTGAATTCAGAGAGCCAGTAGCGTTGCTGTGTCAGGTAAAAGAGCTTTAAAACAGAAGTTCACAACATTAATTGCTGTGCTTTGTTGTAAGGAGACAGTCTTGATTAAGGGAACCGTTACCAAAAGGTTCCTGTGGCTTGAACCTGGAACCGTTTGGTAACCACCACCATCCTTCATGTGTGCTCTCTCTCCTGCAGCATGTGTTCTGTGAGGATTGCTTATGCCTGTGGTTTGACCGTGAGAGAACCTGCCCGCTTTGCCGGTCAGCGGTGGTAGAAACACTTCGTAACTGGAAGGACGGGACCACATCCGCCCACTTTCAAATCTACTGATCGGAAACCCAAATAAATGTTCTGATGCATTTAAGCATGTTTACATGCATAACATGTAACATGCATTCCCATCAGTAATGCTAGTAATACAACAGTTTAAAGCAGTTAATCAACAGCATGATAATCAATACCTGTTTGGTAATAAACTGGTTAATTCAAGCTATTTAACTTAACTAAGTCAGACATTGTTTTCTGTCTATTACTCATGACTGGTTTTCGGAAGCCACGAGCGATTTTACCGTGTGTAAACTGTGTTCTGTGATGGTGACTTATTGACTGTATTGAACTGTGACAACAGCAGTGATGTAAGATATTAATCATTTCAAATAAAACCGTTTCCACTGGGTTCATTAGTTTAATTGTAGGCTGCTCAGGATTGCCAAGAAATATAGAAACTTCTCGCGTCATATTGAGTGTAACTGATGTGTGACATCACAGCTACACCGTATATCATCTCACAACGACTTTTACGATCACGTTTATAAACTCAATTTCTCCCGGTATATATTTAAAGCTTTTTTTATTTTCATAAATGACAAAATTCACAATATCAAAATAGCAGAGGTAAAACATGTTTAAAACACATGATAGTAACGTAAACTATAAAAGATTGTAGCTTATGTAAACGTCGGTAGCATGCCCTTTAATTCACATTTCGCGTGAGACCTCATTCATGACTTCTAGATTAACACTGTCACAAACAATCAAGCCAGAAGCCCTTTATAAAAAGTTCTAGAAAAGGATTTGTCTTCATTTGTAAACATCCATGTCAAAATGCACATCAAATTATTCTACAGTATAAATATGCTTTCCATTGAGAAGAGTACAGTGTCCAGACACAAAGTAATAAATATCTCATAAAAACAAACAAGAAACAAAATCACAGCTTAGATATTGAATGGCATAGTTACGTACAGTAGCTAATTACTAAATCTTACAGTGCATTTTGCAGAGGAGAGAGTTTGGTAACAGTATTTTTGGTAGTTCTCCTCTAAAGATTGACCATTAATCATGTTTTAATATGTTTTTGCACGTTTATAAATTGTCACTTTTGTATATCCAAAGCATACATCTCTAAACCCCCACCAATATCTTGCAAAAACAACAAACTCTCAGCTGTCATAAAAGGTCATCGGAGTTGAGTCAAGGCTCCTATTGCCATGGTGATATAACATTTCTTTGCAACTGCCAGGGGACAATGACATCAGCCTCGTATTTTCAAAAGCTTCCCAGGAGACATTGACTTTGACTACACTGACCTCAAGAGTTCTACCAAACAAACGTGTACCAAATGACACCGGTTTGTGTTTCAGTGATCAAGAAGACTATAGGATGGAATGATGGTCTGGTATGTTGAATGTTGGCGCTCGTAATGTACAGCACAGGTGGGTCTGGGGTTTTTACTGTATGTTTCCATTACAGCACTACTGTAAATGTCGTGATACACATGGATGAGAAAACATCGACCCTCTGATTCCACACGGCAGGTTTCTACAGTGCGTTCCTGACCCACACCTTCTCTCTGTTAAATCTAGATTGGACCATCCCAGAGAAGCTGAAGATCCATCTAAAGCAGGACAAATTGGGAATTGATTAGACATTTGTGTGTCTTTGTTTATCTGTCATATCTTAAATATTTCATATTTATACTGTCACATATGCTATATGTTTTAAGGTTCTATATTAATGTAATAGCGTATGTATATAAAAACAATATTATGTAATAAAAGTTAACAATTCGCAACTACCCAGCTACACAAAAAGAACTAAAATGTATGAATTGTTTAATGATTTATACCACCTTAATACTTTATCAATGGTTGGCATGGTTAAAATGCCAGTTGCTTAAAATGACATTTTGCTTGTATATAAATACTATACCACGTTTCATAATTGGTAGAGACCCATTCATTAAAGGTAGCGGTTGATTGGTAAACATGGCTAGTAATTGTCTCAGAATTACCTTAGTGTTTTTATTTTGAATGCTTACTTTGATGCTTTCGATGCTTATTTTTCATATTTTCATTTTTGAAACACAAAATTGCACATTTCTACTATTCTATCATAGTTTTTTGTGTAACATCGATGCATATCTTTAATGGCAATAAAGTAATATAATGTTATTTACCTCTTAGGTCATTCTTACCTGTTGCTGCTCGTCTTTAGATCAGAAGCGCATCCTCTCACCTACAGATGTCGCTTTTTGACTAAAAACACGAGAAGCGTCACTTGAATGACCGTGCAGACTATTTGGAAGCTTTTGATGATGTTTTCCCCACCGCTTCGTTGTTCATCCTCGAGGCTTTTGTCGTTTGCAGCCCATCTCTTCTGCAGCTGGTCTCCGATCCAGCGCAGTCGGTGAGCAAAGGGCACCGGAGCGCATCCGTGCGCCCACACGGAGTCTCCAAGCGCGCTTAAAGTCTGCTCCACCGGCAGACAGCACATTCTCTCGAGGTCGCTTTATCGATTCTTCTTTTGCTTCTGAAATCGTTGTTTAGATGCAGAGAATGGTGTTTTGTTCGCCTGCCGATGGAACAGTGTGTGTTTGTTTCTGTCGGCTGTATTATTTATTAAAGTGTCACATGGTTTAGGGTTTACATCACCATCTCCCCGAAGAGAGCGGTAATGGTTAACTCTTCAATGTCCTCGTCTCTCTGATCAAGAGCTTTTGTCTTTTCTGAAACGAGGGGTGGTCGTGAAATTCACAGACGTTTCTGCTATGAATTGCACGACAGCCTTAAGTGAAAGCCAAATTATTGTATCGGCTGCGTTAATAAAAATGTGTACAGTTATTTTACAAATTGCATATGATTTTAATAAATGCAAATAAACATTTTTGCTGTCTCTAAAATAGAAAAATGCAAATGTATGTCTTTTATGACATCCGGGGGTATTGTGTTTAATTCTTGTCTTATAAGTACTATATTTATGTACATTTATATATAACGTGCTAGATCATGATCTGCGTATACATTTCTTTGCATTTTGTCTGTTTATTGTGGCCATACGGAATAGCATACAACATAAAACTAGAAAATAACATGAAAATTGAACAGAAAACAACAGAAATGGAAGCATGCCGTTAGCATAACGTTGGAGTATTTGCATTTTGTATAGAAGAGAAATGGTCATTTATTACATAAAGTCAATTTTCGATTTATTGTTTTTTTACATTTTCGAATAACAGTCGCGCGCAGAAAATTACCACATTGCTAAGAAATTGGATTAGATTAATTTGGGATTAGAATAATTTGTTATTCTTGCATCAATGTGTTTCTGTACATTTTGTATTAAACACGCGCGTCTTCGGCCATTATAGGCACACTCAGCTGGCAAAAAGCTGTCTAGGTAGGCGGCTTACGAGTCTTCCATTGTCCTGTGTTGTGAATAATGGTTTGTTTGGGTGGGTGAGTGGTGCGCCATGCGGAACACAATGTTCCCCAATGTTCCTCCCGATGCCATTTCGCCGTCGGACCGCTGCTTGTTTTGACGATACCAGCGGTGGTTCGCAAGACTTGCACCCAATAAGACGCGTAAAATCATGAATGTAGATACAACATGACCGGGGTTTAAATCGGAATGGAAGAAGACGAGCTTTCGGCCTTCCGACAGCGCTGGAAACACGAGTTACAAAAAAAGACCGAGAAAAGCAAAGACAAAGATGGATATTTTGGACACCCCAGTAAGGACAGGCCATCCTCCGATCAAAACACGACTCAGCCCAGACCCAGAGACCAGCCGGAGTACGTGTCGATCGCTGAGGGTTTGCTGGACGGCAGAACCAGTCCACTGTTGGACCGGATCGAGGAGGAGAGAACGCGCAGAAGGCGCGCCCCCGAAAGCGAAGTACACAATAAAGGCGCGCCCCCGAGAAAAGTCAGCTCACGCAATAAGCTTCTTGACCAGTTCCTGCAGGATTTGGTAAGCGGTTGATCGTGTTATATTGTATTGGTATTTATTTATAAAGAACTGCTTAAACATCCATCCGTTGACGAAAGTGCTGTACATTTTAAGAGCCACATACAAAAACATAACCAAAACATAACAAATAAACACGGATGGTACAAAACATGGTCTGTAGTTATGTGTTATTAAATGGCCCTCTGTTGTGTTACAATGTGTTTAGACAGAGGTGAATGACATTCCGTTCTTTGATGTGGAGCTGCCTTATGAGCTGGCGCTGAAGATTTTCCACTTCCTGGGCAGAACAGATTTGGGCAGATGCGCTCAGGTAAATATATGTGGCAGTGTCGATGAATTTTCTGTTCTGTTCTGTTTGCTAAATGCTATCTAAATCAGTTTGATATGCTAAATTTGGTTCCGTTTCATTCTTTTCTAGTCTTCCTTTTCTAGTCTTCCTCCTTCCTCCCTTTGTTCTTTTTTATCAATTGGTTATTTTGAATTTTTGGTTCTATAATAATGTTTAATTCTATTGAATTTCTTGTTTATTTCTGTTGACTTCTTTTCTCTGTCTTGCTATTCTGGTGAGGAATTTGGGTTCCACAGCGACACAAGTGAATTTTTCACCTCCAAAATCATCAGAAGTGTTTTGTGATATTAAAGTCTCTGCCGTTTTCCTGCTTTTGTACCAGGTGAGTAAATCCTGGAAGGTGCTGGCCGAGGACGAGGTGTTGTGGCACAGGTTGTGTTTGGAGGAAGGTTATCACAGCGGGACAAGCGTCTCTGACTCCCCCTGCTGGAAAACCGCCCTGAGAGATTGTCGCAACACAGAGAAAACTGAGAAGTTAAACTGGAAGGTAAGACGCAAGCATTTAGCAACTTTACTTACGTAGCAGTAATTGTAATATTTGTTGGGAGTGTTTAGGATAATTATTCAAAATGAACTTGTGCAATATATCACATTGAATATAAAGCATTTTGATGCATTTATGTTTTGTTTGTTTCTAGACAGTTTTGTAGAGGACCAGCCATGTGTCCTGATTATATTGTCTTTATGCATTTATCTTTACACTGATAATCTGCTCTGTTCTTAACAGAATCGTGTTGGGTCTATTCGCCACCTGCAGTACGAGCTGGGAAAAGTGTTGTGTGATGTCAGTTCCTACGGTGGACTTGTAATCGCAGGGTATGTGACGTGTATATAACATTAAATATTAGATAACAGTGTGGTGCAGTTTTTCAGTTGTCTGACCGTAATCATACACATAATCATGGCTGTGTTGTGTTATGTAGCTACACCTCTGGTGATGTACGCCTGTGGGATACACTACACTGGGACACATCTTACCTGCGTCCCACCCATTTCATCCGAAACGAGAGCCCAGCGCCTCATATTAGTCACGTGCGTGTCAATAAGACCGTAGCCACAGCTGCCTATGAGAATGGTGAGACATATATTCAGTTGTAAAAGCATTTTATGGTGGAAGGATAATAATATATATATATATATATATGTGTGTGTGTGTGTGTGTGTGTATATACATATATGTATATACATAAATATGTTAATGTATAAATATACGTATATGATTTTTTAAATAAATTTGTGTCATGTACATATTTGTTTATTTTTATATTTATATAATATAAATTGAAAACAAACATCAATAAGAAATATGTATTAATATGTACAAGGTCACATCGTTAACACTGTGCAAAAGATCATATTTCTTTTTGAAACACACAAGATGTAAAAATGCTTGTAGAAACATTCTCAGATTATATCTGGATAATGTGGACAATCAGGTTTTGCATAAACCTAGGGAGAATTTTAACATTTTAAAAGAATCACATTTATGTCTAAGTACCACCGGAGCAGATACTAAAATGGTTCCTCAAATGGTTCCTTAAAGTTCCTACAGTGAACGAGCGCCTTATGTGCATGTTGTTTAGGTTGCATAGATGTTTGGAGCACGGAAACCGGTCAGGAACCCATCCATCAGTACCAGCACCTACGGAGGGTTCATGCTCTGGATCTAAGCCCAGATGTTCCAGCTTTGGTCTCTGCATCAGGACCGGAGGTGCGGGTGGACGCTCCAGATGAGCGGGGATACTGGAAATCACGTTGTCTTATTCAGTTACCCAAGCCTGTAAGTTCATCTGATTCAAGGAGTACAGATGCCAACCATAGTAACAGTTATGAGGAAAAATGAGTCACACGTGTGGGCGATTTTTGCACCTGCAAGACAGTCCATAGATTTAAGCTGCTTGTAGTTTTCACAGCTGATGGCATATTAGTGTATAACCACTAACCAGTTGCACGTTCCTGAGCAGCGATATTAATGTTTTACAACCTGGTATCAACGAGTTTTTTCTGAAATAATTTATTCATTTATTTTAAAAACTGCATTATTTTTCCCAGACTTTAAATTATTATGGTGATTATATTGCATGCTAAACATAAAATAATTGTTATAGAATATGGTAATAAAGCAATAAGCTCATAGTTTACAGTGAACTTAGAACAGAGTGTTGATAAAAACTCCATTAGCTGTTCTAAATTAGAGCTGCTAGCTCTGGCTGCAAACGTTGAGTGAATTATTGGCATGACTGAGACTTTTATTTTATTGTTTTACTGTTTTATTGTCATTACGCAGTAGTTTAATGCGCTTTGCTTAATTAATATCAAATAGAGTTTTAAGTTTTATGTCCTGTTAAAGACAGGGTAGGCGTTATGTTCCAGAAACGTTTTTTTTATGCTAGCTGAAAGTCGCTTCACATTATGATAGCAATCAATAAGTAAAAAAATGTATGTATATATTTATATACCATCTATAGAAGGCACAGGACCACAAAATGTTCATCCAATCAACGTATTTGGTCCGAACGCAATGATAGGATGTCCTACTTGCCTGTTTAATTATGTACGCGTTAATGTGTTGGAGGAGACATGGAGAGCCTAAAGGGAGGATCAAAGCTAGCTTGCTGTTGCTAGTCTTTTCGTACTTTTAAATGCACAATAGTACAATGGTCTTTTTGGGTGCTATTTTTAGGAGTACCACCAGATGGAGCCATCATCGGGTAGCTCTGATATGAAAAAAACGTTAATTAATGAAATAAAAAATAAAATGTCCATCAGGATGATAATTGTTCGATATCTATTCATCAACATATGAAGAATGCTGTGACACAATGTCTTTTAGGTAGACGGGGTGCTGGTGGTACCAGGGAGGCGGGACTTCTCTGTGGTCACAGCGTGGGCCGGTGAGAGTGTTTATCTGCTGGATTCCAGATGGAAGAAAGAAGAGGAACCAAAAGTTCTTCACTCTGTGTACGACCACCCAGTGACCTGTATAGATGTGACAGCCTGCAGAGCCGCCCTCGGGGTGAAAAGCTGTGGCTGGGGAATGAATGACGGGGGCAACAAGGTACCTGCACAAATACAGACCTGTGGGGCAGTTTTCATAGTCATCATACAGTGTTCACCCATGAGGGAAATTTTCATAGAAGCTGATCTGTGATCTGTTGCTGTTTACCATCACAACATAATAATTATGCTTCGGTACCCAGATGAACTCACATTCAAGAAATTGTTATTTTACTTTTTAAAATACATGCGGCAGTAACATACTGCAGGATTTATTGGTGCGTGTGATGTGAGTTCAAAACAAGAAACAAAAAAGTCTTTGTAATTTTGCATAATGCAGTTAAAGCTGTAATCTGTAACTTTGGTTAAAAAAGAAAAAAAAGCAGTTATTGCAGAAGTACATGGCAGATCAATGCGATCTTATTACCTTACACCAATACACAATGGTAAGTTATTAATAATGATTTACATTGTGAGCCGTCAGCTTGTTAGAATTTACTGTTTGGGGTAATTTAGAGTAAATTTTTAAAACTGAGCCCCTTCTGATGGACCACCGCTGACATTAAGAATGATGTATGTTATTTAACATAAGTGACTTACAGTACACTATAGACAAATACCCTCGGGCAACCTTCGGTAAAATGATGATATTTTTATGGATCATCCCACATGGGGTTTGAACCAGCAACCTGGTGACCTTGATGACAAACAAATGGGGAATGTTGATCTCATGTGGTCAGTCAGATGTTTGGGTAATTGAGCCCACCAGTGGAGCTTTGGTTAGCTGTATTCCTAAAGTTACAGGCAAATAAAAACTTGTTCTTTGTTCATGTTGTTGTCGTAGAGATAGACCTGCTACCTAATTAACCCAAACTTTGTTCCCAACACTTCTCCACGCAGTCCCTAGTTAGTGTCTAAATCTGATACAAGAAGCCCTGCAGTAAATATAGGTAATGCACATCAGTGATTCCCACCCAGAGGCAGATCTACCCCAGAGGGTTCTTGGAAAGATTAAGATTTAGCTTTAATAAATGTGCAACATAAAAATTACTGCTTAGATAAATATAACGGTTATTGATAGATAAACAAAATTAGAAAACTACTACTAATAGGTTAAAATAACAGCCAGTGAGTAATTTTACATGTCTTAGTCTTTCTTTTGAGTAATGTGTAAAGTTATTTAAAACAAAGTATTGTTTGTTTGATTTGAAGTGATTTTAATAATAATAATAATACCAATTAATATGCGGTATAAAAAACAAAAAAAACATTTCTGGTTTGGGTTTAATGAAGGGGAGTTTAAAGCTAATAAGACCTAACTGGGAAAGCATTGTGTTAGTAGCACGAAGGTTGATGGTTCGATTCCTCTGGATAAAAAGCCTCTGCCAAATATCAATGTAAAATATAAATGTAATACATAAGACATACGATTGTGAGGCACTGCTGTAGATGTGATGTTTCTCCAGAGCTTTAAGGATGAACACGAGTGATCTTGCAGTCCCACTCTCCCGATGTAAAGTTTATGTGTCACATGACCCAGTGTGAGAAACAGAGATTAAAATAAACCCCTGCAAATCACAATGGGCTTCTCACAACAGATCCCCAGCGTGTTTACTCGGCCGTTGAAAGAGACAGCGTGGGCGTCTGGGGGAGGCTGAGCTCACCGGAGGGTTTGTGGTAGTTTTCTGTGAAGCAGCGACGAGCGTAGATGTTGACAGTAATCAGATGAGTGGTTGATGGATGGATACAGATGGTGTCCTCCTGTATCATACAATGCTTTGGCTCTTCTCCTCCACTGACATCACCCCCATTTATACACTCTCATTAACCAAACAAGGACCCGAGCGGATGTTTAGAGGCGGCAGAGAGTTGAATGACAGGCCAGTTTGTCAAAGTCAACCGAGAGTAGATTGTGTTACAGGGCAGGAAAATTGTCTATTTCCCTGTTTAATGGAAGACCGTAATGGAGTGTTTCTTGTTCCTCGTGTTGTTGTGCATTTGTTCCTTATTTTGTATTCCCTAACCAAAAAAGCCCTGTAGCGGTTCCATTGGTTTATTGATGATATTTTTGATATATGAATGGTTCTGTTTGATTACCATATTCATATACCACAGTAATTGAATTGTACTCTCGGGTGTTCAAAGATTACAATTGCATTTATTCCTTAGCAGATGCTTTTATCCAAAGTGACTTACAAATGGGAGACACAATGCATTGTGACTCATCCTGAGAATGAAGGAAAAGAGCTGTAAGACAAAGTTAGTAGAGGAGATATAGAATGTAAGTCAGGAATGGTAAAACATAAACATTTGTTTTTTAAATACAATTGTGACCTGTTCTGACAGAATTGGTCGGAATGAGCACAGGCTAATTACTAACTACAGGCAAAATAAATGTACATTTTGGTCTTATTTGAGGTTTTCACAAAAATGAGTTCATTAATGTCCTCCTCTAGTGATCCCAATGCTCCAAATAGCAGATACATATCTAAAATTATATACATATCTGAATATCTATATTAAATATCTTTTTTTTTAAAAGCTTTCCTTTTTGTTTTTAATAATCCATGAAAAATTGCTGTTTTTTCTGCTTGCTTCGCTGACTGGTGCTTGAGACAGGTGTAGCTCATACATTTTTTTTTGTCCAATTCCAACAAATCGTACATCATTTTTTACCTTTTTTTGACACAGAATGTCAAAATAGCTTGAGTAAATTGATATTTGAAAATTTTCTCATTGTGACTCCTTTTGCCAGCATGGGTCACAATTATTTTTTAGAAATACAATTAATGCATTAATAGGGTTCAATCAAAGAGTTTTAATAGTTAAATTTTTTTATGTATTTAACAAACTTGTTGTATATGCTTCTAATATTGCAGAGCTTTGAATAATAATTGTTTTGGATGTTGTCTCTATTGTAACACATTTGCCAGGAATCGACCCCCATGTTTTTAATGTTTTTCAGTTTATCATTCTGCCAATTCATGATTAGCACTTATCTGTCTGTGTGATGTCATGTCTGTCAGTAGTGTTGCATGTCGACAGGATTTTCAAACTGCTGGGGGGGTAAGATGCGCCAGCGCCAGCATTGATGGATTCAAGGTGTTTGTGTGTCATTTAATGAGAAGGCATATGCCTCATTAAAACTTGTCAGAAACAGGAGTTGACTGCACTGCGAGGTAACCGGATAAGACATCCTGTGTTTTGTGATTTTTCTCCTGTTAATTTAGAGCTGTTGTTTAAAGCTGTAGTTATTTTATTATTTTTCCCTGAGGTGAACTTATTGTGTCAGGCAAGCTTTCGTAATTTAATTGCAGTGTAGTTTACCATTTTTGGCCCCGTTTTGAAACTACAGCATGCCGGGCTACTGACAGTCTAAAGTAGCTAAACAAGGTCACAACAGTGTTTATAGGCCCCCCACTCACTATTTCCATATATATATATATATATTATTAAATTGAATGAAACAACGTCGATTGAGGAAACCTTTGTACTTTGCTTCTCTTCCTGTGTGGGCCTATTGTTAATATGACTGTGTATTTCAGTAATATAGCTAAGTAGGAGGGATTCAGTTACCAGCATGTATATTTATGACTGCAAAACATTTTTAATGAAATATTGACAACTTATCAGTATCAAATCAAATTGAAATCATATAAATAAGAATCTAATCAAATAACCAGATTGGTTGCAATATCCAGGCCTACAAAGAAATACCTAGATTTTTGTTAGTTTAATGCTTGTCTTATTTTAAATAATTATAAGTTGTCTCAAGGCCCCTCTGGAAGGTTGCTGAGGCCCCCAGTGTGCCCCGACCCTCTGCTTTAAAAACACCAAGCAACCATATTTATTTTTTGCTTTATTTTTGTTTGACTTAAATATTTTGTATATGTGGTGTTAAAAGTTTTTCCTGTTTGCGAAACTGGAAACTCTGGGCATCTGCTGTGTGTCTGAATCACTGACCCACACACACACACACAGAGTGTGCCGGCGCATCCTGAGGCGCTACTTTGGAGTTTAACAGCCAGCTAGACTGATGAAAATGTGGCACACAGTTACCCCTCCAGGTGCTGAAATTCAGAGCCGTACAGCAGCTTGTGAGATCAGGATGGATCCAATTAACATCTTCATTTATGTGCTCGTGTGAGCCTCGCCAAGATGTAAGAGCATAAAACTCAGAAATTATACTGAGGGACGCGCAACAAGCAGAAATCATAATATTAGATGTGTTTAACAATTTTCACTTCTACTAGCAAGTTTTCCACCATCTCCCAAACATACAGAAAACATTCAAAATAATATCCAGTGATTTATTATGATTTTATATCACCTCAGGAAAGCCAGAACAAGGAATTACATTAGCATTGATTAGCATAATACACTCTAAAGCCAAACTAAAACCTTTATTTGTAAGAAGGTCGTAAAAGCAATAAAATAAACACAACATAAAGCTTTAAGCTGATCATTACATATTGGCATATTGGAAGCTTTCTCGTGTCTTGATGATAAACTCCCATTGGCTGTAATTTTGGATCTCTCAAGGATTTTGGCAGGCAACAAGGTGGCTCGCAATTAAGTGTGTCTGGCCCAAACCGAAGGCACTAAACAGCTGGCATGAGCTCAATTGTGACATCATGCAGTTCCTTCCTCTTTCCTTTTGTTTAACATCTTTATCTGTTGCCTCAATAATTCCTGTCCAATTTGGCACACTGTTTGGTTTTCCTTTACTCAATGTTTAAATGGCAGCTGATGCAATCAGTTAACCAATCTCTCTTTGGATTGAATTACCTCAAAGGCTTTTAATTTGAAGGAGGGTTAGTTGAGAACTGTTAATGTTTAAAGCACCTGGAAGATGTGCGGTGTGGGTACAGCCATACATCATTGATTATTGAGCTCGCCATTCTGTGGTCTACACAAAAAGTTTGGTTGATGATGTAAGGTTAAATTATTTTCAGTCTTAGACGTAACGTCTACGAATCGTTCGCGGCAGTCTGGTGCATATTGCACACAAAAACAGCAAGAATAGAAATGTAAAAATCTGATTGGACGATGTCTGCTTGGTTTAGAAAGTTGGCGTGCATGGGTTATTACTTAATGTGGACTTGCGGTCTTGAGACATTTGTGCATTTTCTATGTTGCAACAGCTGCAAAGCTTTATTTCTGCTGAAGATCTTTCTGCTGAAGAGGTTCTGGTCTTCCTTAGCCACCGTTGTGCCCCAAAATAGATGTGTATAGTGTGCCAAATAATTGACGAATCTCTTTAAATAAAAGTGTCTTTAATTTTCAAATGCCACAGTTTTAGTTAAACAGGTTGTTTCTGTAGTCTGATGGTGTTTGTCTGAAATGTGTTAAAAGTTCACAAGAAGGCAAGCAAGACTTGAGAAATGTGTTAGCAGACATCTGTGGAAGCAAGCTGTGGGCACGACACTTGAACCTTAGCAGGTGCTGGTGTAAAATCCTGTGAGTTTTACGTTCTCCCTCCCATCACAGCAAGAGCTCTCCTCTTCTGTCCTCAGATTCAGGTGTATAACCTGGAGACCAGCCAGTCTGAGGTAACCGTGGGGAACTCGGCGGGAGACTTCACCTGCGTCAACCTGAGAGACAGCCCCCCTCACCTGCTGGTGTGTGGGAACAAAGACAGGCGGTACGACACACTCACAAACATGTGTACCTCATTTATCTCTCTTACACACACACACACACACACACACACGTTTCTGTCATCTGTCTGGCAAATTAAAGCCTCTTGGGACTGTAAGTTTCTTGAACAAGGAGAGTTTGATGAGGAGAGTTCTGACAGAATAGTAGCACTCTCATTTACACATGCAGCTGGTGGTAAATCTGTTTCCCTTTTTTAAGGTGTGGGGGCCAACTTGTTTTACTTAAAAACTGGTTTGTAATTCCCATTGGCGAGTCCTGACAGATTCTCATTATTGTAATACAGTAATAAAATTATTCTGTCTGGACATAAAGATTTTACATCTGGAAAAGACACACACAGGTTTACTTATCTATTTAAATGGGGACATTCTATAGATCTCCATAGTATTGTTGTTAATACACAGCTAGTTATTAACGATATACCCTAGTATAACCTAACCCTAACCTACACTCTAACCCTAACAGAAAACTACTTTATTTACTTTATTTTTTAGTGTTTTTACAAATGGGTTTTTTTTGCACAGATTTGTCAGGTTTTGTTGATTTTATGGTATAAAGTAAACACACACACATATTTACAATCAATATATATTTATTTTGTTGTACTAAATTAATAAGAACTGTTGCGGCTTAATTATCATGGAAATAATGAAAATAGTCTTTATTTACTTTAGCCAAATTTTCTTTCTATTATTTTGTACATTTTCTTTCTAAAGATAATGTTCAATTTCTAAAGGTTTTGTGAGATTCACGTACAACATAGAATTGGATTAGGGCTCAACACAGATTTGATTCAAACCTGCGTATCCCATAAGCACACCAAGGCACACGTGTCTGAAACGTTTGAGCTAACCACTAAGCCATGGCTCCTGCTAGTTAACAGCAGGTTTGGACAGACATTAATAGAAGCTAAGGAACAAAGCACATCCGAAAACCAAGATTAAAGCAGTAAAAGAATAAAACGCAGCTAATTATTTTCCAAAGTAGGAGAACTTTTTATTTCTCACAGCTGTGGTTCTTTCAAATGCGACGGGCGCTCAGTCTTGCTCTCAGCTATTTTTGGCTCACCTTGAAAATCATTTCACAGAAAGCTTCTGAAAGCTCAGGCACTTACAGAAGTGCCGTTGTAATGATGAAAAGCTCTCGGTTTGAAAGGATAGTGTTATTGTCAGTGGGGCATCACCGAGGGCTATTGATTTAGCGGACAAAGAGATGCCGCAGACTAGAATAGACACAGTACATCTGCCCGGCGGACCGTCCACATGCGATGCCCGCGTCTCAATTAGTCTTCGCCAAATAAAGAGCCATTTCATTGACACTTGTGACAGCAGGAGCGCTATTTTGGCAGGTGGACAGTTGCTTGGCAGGTCTTTGTAAATAAATTCCAACTGCATCTTCGCTCAGATACTATATGGAGTGCCAAGAATGAGGACGTGATGTTTCTATGGCCAGCTGCGGCCTCTTTTAAAACATCCCTGCGTTCCTGTCTTGTTTTTCATCTAGCCACAATTTCGACAAAGCAAGCGCTCTCACCTTTTGTCCATCTTTGATGAATGAATGGAGCGGAACGGTCCTTCGAGGGCCATTTTGGCTGAAGTGATTTGACCCCACCTGATCCATTTGTGGGCCAAGCACCAAACAGCCTAGAGGAAATGGGCACATGGGTCCTGCCCTTTATTAGCGTGGCCAAAGGCCAGGACCTAATGCTTCAGTTCTCCTCTCTCTGGGGGAGAGAGAGAAAGAGAGAGATAAGCTTTGGCACTGTGTGTTTGTGTGTTTCTGTGCCTGATTGGATCTGGCTGTAAGGAAAAGAAAAATGTGCCTGGGCATCTAAACAGGAAGTGTACACGGGCCATAAGTGACTGGTATGTCCAGCTCTGTGCTGAGAGAGAATACCAACTGATAATAGCTTGTACTTTGTTCTGTTTTCATAGAAGCAGAAACAGTTATGGATAAACGTCACCAGCATTGAGGAAGTTACTTGAAACTGTAACTTCTCAAGCTTTAAACTACAATTAAAAGCAGTTACACAGTCGTGCTATTCTTCTGATGAAGTAGCTAGCAGCACTGTATTTACTAACTACAGATAGCTAACTAGATTGAAGCCATTTAAGAGGACAGTATCTTTTCGATCTGTGGTTGGGTTGCACCCAAAATGTGTTTTTGGCAATGAATTATTGGCTGCCAAGAATGTATCATTGACAATACTGAAGTTCAAGAGACGTTGAGAAACTGAATGCTTAAACTATAAAAACCATTTTTTTGTGTTCAATTTATGCTTATGCATATTTTATTATAATAAATGTTTAATTTTAAGGCCTTTTTCTGTATGATGTGTGTACAAACACACACACACGTTCACACCCAGTGCGTGCGCTTACCATGAGCATGTCCCTCCTGTTATATTTTCAATCACAGTTTTGGCATTTCAGCTGCCCGGTAACAATATTCTTGATTAATTGAAAGAAGCCTGTCAACTGACTTGTAGTTGTTGTTTCAGCATTAGATTTATGACCACTGCAACCGGCCAGTAAATATATTACACCCTCTTACAAGAATAAATGCTTTGGTAAAATTAAAAAAAGGGCAACAGATAAGGACACCCATATAATTACTCACAACATTGAATCCTGTTTGCCTGGACATTAACTATTCATTGTGACTAATATCTTTTGTGCTCTAAGTGATTTTTTTGTCCAAGCAAAATTAAATTTTGTCGATTATCTTTTGGAAAGCGCTAGCATAGAGTCATCTTTTGGCTGTCTTTGATGCCATTAAAGAGAACAGATGGATTTGAGCTCCTTTGGGCCTGTAAACGTAATTTCTTTGTACTGGCCACTAATGTCAACTCACGGTGGTGTTCTGTCAGGGGAATGAAGCTGCCGTATTGTCATTTCTCAAACATATTAGTCTTGCATAGCCAAACTTTTGACCACTGACATAAAGTCTGGTGCACTTGGCAGCTTGTTCTAGCCAAGTGACAAACATGACAAATGTGCAGCATTTTCCTGAAATAGTAGACCAGTGTGGATAAAGTATTGCATGTTTGTACTAAATGAACAGTTTATGGTTAGAATTTCAGTCCATCCAAACGTGACAAGTACGTTTTTCACAAACGTACAGTAACTGCGACAGACCAAAATAGATCAGTTAGAAAGCTCTGCCTTTGACTTTTATATTCTGCTGCTGAAACATGGCACATTCATCATAGTAGAATGTATGTGTAGGGACAGTAGCAATTATTCATTCCTCTGTTTCAGAGTGAGAGTGTTTGACCTGCGAACCGGCTCCTCAGTGGTCTCCTTATACGCCCATCACATGGGCGTGACCACCGTCCAGGCAGATGATTGGAAGATTGTCAGTGGTGGTGGCGAGGGATTGGTCAATGTGTGGGAGATGAGGATAGGAGCCAAACTCTGGGAAATGCACAACAGGTGAGAATATCTGAGTATATAAGTGGTGCATTACGTTGCTGTAGCTCAATAGTGCACTGGCTGTGCAACTGGCTGGCATTGTGTCACAAATCACCCAGAACACCATAGTAAGTGCCAAGCCTAACGTCGTTACATTTTTTGGAATGTATGGAACATTTTCTTATTAGAAATGTAATTAAAATGTGATTGTCACCGAAATAGATTTTTACAATTTAAGACATAGACAGTTTTGGAGAGGCTAGCAATAGCAAGCTAGTTTTAAAAGCATAAGATCCCACCCTCTTCTCAGAGTGGTTTCCAAAGCCACGCCCCCTTCAACACATGAATGCATACATAGTTTGATAGGCAAGCAGGACATCCTATCATAGCATTCGGACCGAATCTAATGATTGGACAAACATTTTATGGTCTTGTGCCTTCCTCAGAAGCTATATTTATAGGATGTGAAGAAACTTTCAACCAGCATAACAAAAAATGTTCCTGGAAAAAAAATCAACCTACCGTGCCTTAATATGCATGAATTAAAAAAAGACTTAATTACTTGTTAGCGTGGCATAGTTTTCATGTTTAATTGCATGTTTATTTAGATAAATTATTGGTGAGTCATTTAAGATAGTGTGTTCATAAAACACAACTGCGTTAGAGTGTGTAAGAGAGTTGTCTGTCTGTGTACAGGCACCCGGTTCGTCATATACGGTTTAACACCAGCACACTAGTGACGGCCAACATCCCCGATGAGAAGCAGCCTCGCGGGGCTTGTATTACAGACGATGACCTCACCGCTCACCGCAGGTGACTACAGATATTTGCCGCGTTATCTCTGTTATTGCATTCATAGTTATTTATGTGGTGCTTGTATTATTTCTATAGATACAGGGGTCTGATCTGTTACTATGATTTCTCCATGGACTCCTCTACACAGGATCATGTTCTGCCCATCTGCAGGTCCAACTACATTGAGTCTTCTGGTTACAACTATAACATTGGCTTGGCTATGCCGTATGACATATTAAATGTTTCTTAGCATCTGATGAGCAGTTGTTTTGGGTCAGGCCGCACAGATAAAACTATATTTTGCTGTTTTATGCTGATATGAGAGCAAATTGCTGAAAACTAATTTCAATCATAATTGTTGAGAAAACATTGTTTTAAACCCCTCTGAATTTGACTCAGTTTGATGTATGAATATATGGCTAATTGTTTCTTAAAAACTAAAAGCTATTCTGTTCCCCTAGTTTTTTTGTTTTTAATTATATAATTTCTTGGAAGTGTACTTTAATACGGCGCAATATTAAATAAGAATATGAGATGAACGAGTTTTGTTTATAAACACACACCCTCTCTCTCCTGCACGCAAACACACACACACACTTACTTATTTTTCTATGTGGGGATATTCCATAAACTTCTATTGTTAATAGTTCTATTTGTTTATAGTGTATTTTCAAATGAGATTCAAATGAGGTTTTGGGTACAGGTTTGTACCTATATTTGTCCCTATATATATATATATATACACACACACTCCGTTATTCCCAATTTAGCCAATTCTGCACTGAATCTCAGTAACCTTGCATAGATGAACTTCAGACCGAACGTCATTACTTAAAATGTGCAAGAATATCCATGCAAACTTCAGAACAATGTAGATTTTATTGTGTTTAGTATAAAGAAGTGCTTAGGTGTATTGTGTATGTGTAAGTGTGTGTATGTGTATATATATATATAATATATATATATATATATATATATATATAATATATACTTTAATATTCAAAATGCTTTTGCAGTCAAAATGACACACCTTTTAATGCGCATTAATATAGAACCCTAATAGAAATGTATTATTTGCCAGATAGGTTCTATTGTATTGTGATAAGAGTCTTGGACAGGATAAAGTAAACTGAATAAGGGCAACATAAGAACAGCTTCTCGTTGTAGACTTCAGGTTGTAACTGATAAGATAATGGCTTGCTGATTCATTAACAAAGCACAGCAGAAATACTCCACACCCTAAGTTACATAAAAGAGATTGTTGCTTTTGTAATTTATCAAAATGTGCATTTTGTTTTGTCAGCTCAGTAAAGCACCACAGTGTCACAAATTAAATAAGTACATTACTGAATGTAATGTACCATAACTGAAAGTGTGGCAGTTTGTGAGGAGAACTCTGTACAAATATCATTTATTTCATGCTCACACAGTCATTTAATACTAAAAGTTAAAATACTACGGGACTAATGTCTGATGTTTAAATTTCAAATGCAGATCTTCTAAAGAGGAAATTACTTTCATTTTCCACATGGAAATGTCACTGTTTCCAAGTTCCAAAAATTGATGTTCATCTTGGTCTCAATCTCGACCCCTTTTAAAATCTGTGGGGGAAACATTCAAATGTGAGGTACGAACGGTGTGCATGTCATTTTAATATTTGCGTAATAAGCCAATGTCAAACCGACTGACAGAGCACAAACCTGCAGGAAATGCTCAAAGGTGATTCCCTCATAAAACTCATCTGGACTCTAAAACAACAATGTGTCATCACATCAGCATGATATCATATCAATTATAACCACATTAGAACTTCTACATTGCAAATGTACAATATCATATTGTAGTAAACAGTTGTGATTGCTTACTTTCATGTCAGTTGGCATATCACATTAAAATCACAATTTAGAAATCATGCAACATAATTCTATACCATGTGACCCATCGTGACACTGGCAACTTCCAACATGGCGGCATCTGAAATGGCTTTTGCGGTTTCCATCTCTATGGTTTCATTACTAGACAGCAGTTCTTCAACCACCTGTAATGAGAATCCCAAACAGAGGTCAAACAAGTCAATTGACTGTATTTGTGTAAAGACAAAAGAAGAAATGAATCTTACACGTTTGTATTCATCTAATGTGATGAAGCCATCATTGTCAGTGTCATGCATGTTGAACAAAACTGCGAAGAAAATTACGCATCAACATGTTAATGCTAAATCATTTTGAGACGTTGAAATAATTTCTGTTGTAATAAGAATGTACGTATCCCACCATTGGCTCAACCAATGGAGTGAGGCTGGGGTGGAGCTATCAAACAGGAACTCAATTTGAGAACTATAATCAATTTAGTAATTTCATTTGGAGATGGTAGTCCTTTAGACATTATGTAAATTTGGGGTAATGCTACGATTACTGAACTTTCACCGAAAATATAGTGAATGTAGCGATGCGTGACTCACTTGTGCCGAAGGATAATAAGTAGAAATCAAAATATCTTTACGAATATAGCATGGGGAAATATGTTTTCATTCCCTCTGTGTTTAGGTGACAATAATGACAATAATGAGAGAGAATTTATGAGAATATAGGCTTGTGTGTTTTTTTTATGTTTCATCAGTAGAAGTCGAGTAAAGAATTCTGCTACATAATTTTACCTCTGAGCTGTGGTTTTTAAAAAAAAAAAACTTGCAACTGATGTGCATTACAAAATTACATGAATAAATACATCAAAATGAGATTAATTGCTATTGTCAACCCTGTATGCAGCTGCTTCCCCGCACATGCATTTCTATGGTGTTGGCGTGGACTTGTTACCATAACAACAGCTCCTGATCAAGTCTAATCAAAGAATTGATTAGATTTAACAAAACATTGATTGAACACGTTTAGACATAGAAAGCAAATCCCGGCAGCATTGCCGCACTGATCCCAACAAACAGAACTCAACAAACAAGTTGCAACATCCAGTTGTCCAAAAACTGCACCAGATACCAACATATTATTCATACATCGTAGTTTCTTATTCCTGATGGTTTGTATTTCCTCCTCACTGGTGTGCTGTTTAGGTGGTGTGAAAAACGTCAGAATGGTCAGAAACTCTTCAAATCTGATCTCCTGCAGATAGCCCTCTTCATTTTGACCCAAGTTCCTGTAAAGTATTAACTTTGTGCTTTATTGTCCATTTAAATAATCATGCAATGTAAATTTGTTTTTGACACTGGCATAAAAGAAGACAACTCCACTCCTTAATTTTGTCTTCTCTTTGTATACCCACCTTTTATCAAAGAAGGCCTCAATGATCTGTTTCCGGATTGGGTTTAAAGACAGATTATTAAGATTTTCAAAATGTTCTCGCCTAAAAAGAGGAAAATTCTGTAAGTTGTTTCCTTTTTTATGAACCATGTCTTTAATGAAAAGTGTGATTAAATCAATCAGCTTGTACTGTACCTTAAAATTCCTTCATCTTGTGTCAGGTACACAAATCTGTTATGGAGTTTTTTAATCTGGTCTATGGAGACTAATGTGAGAAAAAAACAAATGTAATGATATTTTAAATTTACATTATATTTATGCGTTTGACAGACACTTTTATCCCAAGCGACTTACGATGCTTTAAATCAATACCTGTGTTCTCTGGGAATCGAACCCACAACCTTTGCACTGCTAATGTAATGCTCTATCAATTAAGCTACTATAAATAAAAATAAACTTAACTAGAGAGAATGATCAGAAATTCAGAAATCTGACCTAAATTATGTTCCAGGGGGTGTAGTTCTAATGCTTAGATACACTCATTGTACAGTTCTAGCAGTTTCTATAAAAAGAGATGTTTGTTTAGTCAAATTACTATGTGTAATCAACCTTTAATATTTGTAACAAAGCAATGAGATAATTTAACAGGCCTGATAAATGCAGCTGATGTGAGATTTGTCTTTATTGCTGATTTAATTTGTAATATTTACTATATAGCCTTTCTGTACTGTATTTTTAATGTTAAAATACTTTTCCCCACCCTGTAACTGTCAGAAATCATCAGTAGGTTGATCTAAACTATCCTATGGTAATTTTGACACAAAGTTACGTTTAATAACTTTAATAATGTGCAATATCTGTTTTGTGTGGTAGAACAGTCAGTTTCAGGAAGACATTTTGTGATGTTTAATAAATATTGTACATTTACAGCAAATAACTATTGCAAGCGACACCTCTCCCACACAAAATTTCTCAACCGCTACATGTGTGTGGGCTCCTCCAAGATTCCAACTGAGTGAGATTCAGTACATTTTAAGAATTATGTATTGAGTTGCCTTTTGTAGCCGTTAAAATACAGGAGTAAGATCAAAGGTACCATTCCTAAAAACCTTTATATGACAGTTATTAACAAGCAGCATAACAGGTTTATTAGCTACAAGTATGTAAACATTTAACTAATGTAAATAAAACGTATTTGACATGCTGCAGGTACATTATTTTTTGTTTGACATTTCATGTTCTATGCACTGTATAATATATGTCTGTAGGTGTAAAGGATGGTGTCCAAGTCGGTTTCCAGTTCAAGTCGGTTCCAGTTCAAGTCGGTTCCAGTTCAAGTCAGTCAGGCAAGAGAACTTAAAACACTTTAAAGCATTGAGGCAGTGTCACATTTTCTAGTTTTCAGTCTGTCAGACAGATTTTGTTATTTGCATCTTACCTGAAGTTTGTAATTAAGAAACCGAACTGGTTTGGGAATATATGAGAATAATAGAATAGTAATAGTAGCAGAAAAAAACTGGCTATGCATAAAGCAATACTTTATAACTTTCATTAAGTTACATAGTTGCAAACATAGGCTATATACAGTAGTGCTTAACAAAGTGTTAATGTATGAGGAGACCGGGGCAAGTTGTCACACATTTTTGTCAACAAAGGTTTATTTCTGAGATACTGTATAGACACACACACACACACACACACACACACACAGATACAAAAGCTCATTTAACTGGAGGAGATGGAGTAAACTGTCACAGTGAAACCTGCTGTTAAACTTTTTTTGGTTTTATGGCAAATTTAAATTATGTGTACAAGTAACAAATTATAAAAAGCTCCAGCTATTACAAAAATGTGATGACACTGAAATGTCGGTAATTATAATTAGGTAATATTGTAATTAAAGTGGGTTGTGAACTAGGTGTTTAAACCCCAAATACAAAACCATTGCTAAAAAACAGAATTTGTGTAGTTGGACTTAAACATTTGACTTTACATTTACTAAGATACCGCCCTTATAACAACTTTCCTGTGTGACAACTATCTCCAGCGTAACCTATTAATACGTACTACATTAAAATACTATATAAATCAAGTTTGGGTGTCTAAATATTAACTAGTGATAACGTTAGTTATAATCGTCAACAAAGGTTTTAAACCATTGTACTATAGACACAAGCTGTACAGTAGGTTACAGTAAGTTAGCTACTTACAGCCGGTTTTATCAGACAGATCTTGAAACTTCTGTACTGCCTCAGACTGAGCAGCACCCATGTTAAAATCCGTCACTGAAGACTAATGAAACGCGTATGAAACAGGGTGAGAAAATGCGCAACTTTACTGCTAAAGATCCTCCCCTGTTATGAAATATGCAAATTGTTTTGGGTCTACCTGAGTCTGAGCAACACGACAATCCTTCGGAGACATAGACATGTATGTTTTAAAGAGAAAACATAAATGACCTAAACGCGCAAACAGTTTTGTTGGAGAATACATCTCTTGTACGGTAACAAATATATTATAAAACAGTGGCGCATGCGATTAGCTATATCCAGCATTTATGTCAGGAAATAAAGTTGTATGGCATGTCAGGTGCACTGCGGGTTATATTTGCATCATAAAAGTCTGAGGTGACTTTGGAAGAGTATTGAAGCTCTGTGTAATTTATAAGCAATCGTTTAACTAAAAGGCGTGTGTATATTTTTGAGGCGTCAACCTGCGATGCTTTTTAAAACGGGTTTCATCCGTGCTTGGCTCTTATTGTCTGTTTTTTTTTCCCATTATTTAGTCCAAGTCATCCATTTCTAAAACATTAAAATTCTTTGAAATGATCAATTTCTGATTATATTTTACACACAGGCATATAAACATATGTACAATCGTTTTGTCAAATATATAAGTATACCTTTACAAGATCATAAGAAACGTTTCAGTCAAGTAAAAGTATCTTTTCCCCATGAAGTATTCGTGGTGGAGTGCATGTTCCAAGTCAAGCGATTACATCATAGTGCTTTTCAGACGTCATACTTCTTAACTCTTCAACAAGGTTATCATAAATAATTAGACCACCACATTTTTTGCTCCTTTTTTATTATTTTCATATATCCTCAATATTCTTGTATTTACAGCCATTATGAACCACACATTTTTTGAACCGCAGTTCTTTCATTTTAACATGTAAATAAACATTACAAAATTTTTCCATGTCATGTCAAGTGCATGTTTGTTAAGTGCGTAACAATAGTTAGTGCATTCATTTATTGAAATGTGCGGGACTACAGAATTATCATCAGGGATTAGAAGGTATACAGAAGTGAACCTAAAACGTCATCACATACACATATTTAGATCCTGTATCATGTCAGTTCTATTATGGATACAGTTTACAACATTATTTAAAGTACATTATGCGAGTATCCTCACAAATACTGTCACTTAACCACACAATTTGGGTTTGTATTTTCGACACTGTCTACATATGTAGCTTTGACTCACAGCGGCCCTTGAACCTGATCTAGGATCAGTTGTAGGTATTAAGCAACTTACTGTATCCATTGAAGATAAAGTGACTCTAAAGGCATATGACTAAATGTTTGTGATGGGCAGAGAGAGGAAAGGAAGGGTGTTGGCATTCCGATTTATGGATCTAATAAATTGTGGTCCTGGAAATTGGCGGTGGGCTCAGGTGGTTCCCCTGAGTTTGGGGTGAGGCCGCGGTAAAGCTCCTCTACAGTCCTGTGGGTCTTGCACATGTCCTCTGGGTATCGCGTTTGAAGCTCCTCATTAGCGATGTAATGCGTGTCTGAGAACTCAGTGAAGTAGCGGCCCACCTCCGGATGAGCGATCTCCAGCGGGGCGGAGTGAGGCTCCAGATTCTCTGCAAACGAAATGAGAATGTGACGCGTGACCATTACCATCTCAAAATAAAAAGAATGTCAATTAACAAACAAGAACTCCGAAGAAATGATTCACTGATGCGGATTAAATTTAAAGCAATCGTGACAAAGTGATCGAAAAAATCGAACCTAATCGTTTTCATTTAAAGCTGTCACAGGATCAGATCTTCACTACATGATTATCATGGACGACATAACTCACGATAACAATAGTGTCACAATATCTGTTGAAAGCTTTAAAAATAGCCAATGAATCACTCTCAGAATATGCGTTTGTAACTAAATGGCTCCTAAGAAAGAATATTAACCAGGTGCAATACCAGCACATACTATGCTGAAGTGTCAACCAGGCTTTTAATACTTAAGATGTTATTATATGTTTAGTATTAACACAATAATCAATAATCACGTTTAATATCACAGTTATTATCAATACGGGTATATTACTGTTATATAATACTGATATATATACTGTTATATAATACTGGTATATAACACTCTCACCCTGTGCAGCATATCTACAGGTGCCATCCTCTACTAGGACATTATAGAAGGGCTGATCGGCCCCTTTAGACAGCTGATGGACCCTCATAGTGTTAATCCACTCCTGACTCATCGTGCATTTGGGGTCCCATCCATAAATAACACAGTTGTATCCTGACCTACATGGGCAATCAGACAACACAATATTGTTGGTGTACGTGATAAATTATCGACTAAATTATCAACATCTCCCTTTAATCAACAGGCACAAACAAAATGGGATCAGGATAGCCTAGTAAATAAAAAAAATTTAACCTTCACAAGGGAAGTTAATTCGTTCCGCTCGCTGTTCTCAAATTTCAGAATAAATGGATGATTCTTTATTATTGTAATGTTAAAAATTGATATTTTGGGGGTAAGGGGAAAACACGTTTTGTGTGGTTGAGAGGTTTTAATAGCACACTCGCACCTTTTATGCTTCATGACGAGGCCCACGGAGTGCTGCACGTCCCTGTGCTCGGGCGCGCTGCGTTTTTTTACCTCCGGTTCTACTGGATGCCGTTTATGCTGGATGTGCTCAAGGGTGTGCTGGACTAGATAGCCCACAGCACCATGCTGAGACGGGTCCAGAGCCTGGATGTGCTGCAGAATATCCAACACCTGAGACAGATACCAGAAAGACAACATATTAAAATCGCAGTGGTCGTGTTTTTCCATGTGAATTATATTTAGTACAGATTTGAATACACAACAATGGGCTCCTGTTTCTGGGTAGGGTTAAATTCAAAATATTTTCTAAATTTGCCTCAGGGTTAATAATTAAGATTCCTTTTTGAAAGTTGTTAGTTGGACATCACAGAGGTTGGGGGTTGACATTTTGCTAGGCGTTTTAAATGGATGTTTTTATTTGAAATATGCTTTGAAACTCTGAAATAGAATGAAGGTTCATGTATGCTTTAGAAAGAAATGCCATGCACAGACGCACCATGAAAGCAGTCTATAAGACTAAAGAAAACAGAGATCTTTAGTCATTGAAAATCTCCATTAACAACTGTGGTTACCATTCAGCTATCATTTTCTAGAAAAAGTGAACAATGACATAACAGTCATTTTTGTGTGAAATATTTATTTAAACAATCCATCATATAAATAACCGAAGCACGCATACATATCTGTATAAATCAATAACCAGCCTTAAATCCCAATCTTTGACTTGCCCTTGTATCCAACAGCCACCGCAGCTGTCAATATACTGTGTTTATTATTGCATTTGTGGTTTATTCTTAGCATTTGACATTTCGACTTCGCTACACCTGTTCATATTATGGAAGTATTCATGCAGCACATGCTTTTATCCTGAGGTAAAATTACCTTGCCCAAGGGCACACTGGTGATGGATTGTGGCGCTCTTCTTGCAGGGTTTGAACTAGCAACCTTTCACTAATTAGACTAGTTCTTAAGCCACTACACCACCACACCATAAACTGACATCACAAACTGAGGGATTTTTACACAGCTGTGATTAAATGATGCTCAAGGGGAAAACACATGATATGAAAAACCAAGTATGTAATCCTTTAATAATTCGTGTAAATACAAAGATGTGCGTACTTTCTCCGGCCAGATCCCCAGGTGGAAGTAGAGGCGGGCCTGAAGCAGAAGATACTGCACATTATCAGGATTAATAGTGAGGTAGAGATCCAGAGAGTCCCGCAGGAGCTGATACGATTTCTCATTCCCCTCCCTACACAGAAAACCGACACAACAGTCAATTTAACTAGTTCAACTGACGGAAAACCCACAAAATACTTCATTTACATAAAACACAGACTACAGCTGCACGATTCCCTGGCTGGTTTATTAATGACCATACAGGCAGCATAAAAAACGGCACTGAGCTTTTTAACACCTACTTCGTTAGCCGCAAAACTTAACAGTTTGAAAAAGGAAAAATGCGCATTTAAAATGTGTGTTTATACATCGTTAACAGTGTGTATGAGAATCAAAAGCTTTCATCATCAAATCACATGACGCTAACAATATGAAAGCGTACAGCCAGTGTGCTTAGCTACTTAGTACTTATACATAGCTACAGTGCTGTGGATAAACATTCTAGCGTCTCACCCTCTCTTGCCGATGTTGAGCAAATTTCCCACCATCCGCAGTAGTAGCTCACTGGTGCTTATGGCACTGTAGTAATCTGCTGTCACCTGGTGTCTGATCAGATGCTCGCACTCTTTAGCAGCCAATTGCTTGCCGTTTCCAAACGCATCGATGTACACATAGTCATAAATGTCACCACTCCTGTCAAACAGCTCATTGGTCATCTTACGCTGTTGTATTTAATAGTCACTATTATGTCCGTATAATACTATAATACTGCTATTAACTATAGCTTATTATTATGCATAACTGTATAATACTAAAAAATATTAGGACCAGTGATATTTCAGCAGACATTTACATAAACATTAACAGAAACTGAAACAATAAATGACAGCAATGAATTAATGTTAGATTTCTGGATGTTGTGCAACTATATTATAACAGAGATAGTGGCAAAAAATGCCCACCTTCTTTGATTTTGGCACCAGCGGAGCAGGAAGTGGTTGGGGAAGTTGACAGGCTCAAGAGGGACACCTAATTTCCTGGCCAGTGTCATGTAGAGAACAGAGAGGCTGATGGGAATGCCTGTCCGACGGAGCAGCACCTGAACAGAAGGGGGTGCAAGAGAGCACACTGTTATCTATATCTGTGTGGATTTCAAATTCAAAGTTATACACAAAAAATATTTAGTGCAGACATGGTGGTTGTTTTTGTTTGTGTTCCAAATTACAGTGTTTCTGTAGCTCAGCTGGTACAGGAACAGTGCAAACGTGGTGGGTTTGATTTCCAGGGAACACAAGTTCTGATCAAAAATGTTTGATTACTCGATTTTGTACCTGTTTGTATATCAGCTCACTAGAGTTTGGAATAGAGCTGATGTACAAACATGTAAAAGATTATCCACAGGCCATGAGTTATCTAACTACATTATATAAGACACGGTGTAGCAGCCATGTGTTTCATGTACCTGATGTATATATGAATTGAGCGGATTGTAGTAGTCACGCTCATTGCCCTTATACTGCAGCTGCTCATAGAGGACGATGTTAAGGGCACATACGACTTGTCTTTGTGTTTCCAGGTCTTCCACAACAAAGCAGTCACCTAGGTAAACAACAGTGAGGACAGGTATAGGAAAAAGACTTTAAGAAAACTTACTTTATAGTTGCCCAATTGAAAAATGTTAGTGATCCCTGCAGCATTTGTTTCATCAGCATAAAGCCACAAGCCTAAAGCTTTTATCAGACAACAGAAACATATACAGTCAAACTGGCGACACTGATCCATCTATATCCATACATAAAAATAATTTATTGAATTTTCCGGATCTTTCTTTGGCGACTGACCTTGACCAGCTCGCAGACTCGGGTGTGTGGCATTTTTTACTCGCAGGTGTTTCTTCACCTGGTCTGTGATTTCTTCTATCTGGGCAGATATGCTCTCAAGACTGACATCAGCCAGAGGGTTGCAATACTGGTCCACTAAAACAGCCCCTGGAAAAGAGGATAAAACTCAGCCCATTAAACTTCAAGGGGATGAGCTCAGCTCATGCTGACCTTCTGTCAACCATAACAGGTTAATAAAAAGAGACATAAATATGTTTTGGTTGGGCGAGCACTGTCTTGAATTTATGTAGCTTCTTTAAAGGAAAGACTGTCTTGTATTTGTGTGAAATGCATTCACCTTCAAGAGCTAATTGCTGTTCTGGTGGCCGCTCAAGGAAAACCTTCAAATTCCTCAAAATGTTCTGCTGGCGAAGGAAGTACAGGATTTTCTTTGCATAGTACTTAAGCGTCAAGCTTTTCCTAAAACCATCATGGGAATAGAGGGAGAAAAAGAGGGAATCGCACATTCTGTCAAATGATAAAGGGTGAGTGAGAAATCCAGATGCTGAGAGACAGACACTCATCTCTAACCTTTTGTCAGAATTCAAGATGGTGAGCAGTTCATCTTCACAGAAGTGCTCTGGGGCACCGAGAGATTCTATTTCCGCAAAGCTATCCCCAAGAACCTGCCCAACGCAAGGCTAAGTTACAGATCTCTGGGTTAGTTACTAGGGAAGCAGATTAAACCCAGTTTACCTCATAAACCTACTTGTCCAACCTTTTTTTAATAACAATACCAGAACGATTAGGATTTTTTCAGAATCTATCATAACTACAAATTATGACAGTAATGTAGGCTGGTCCCTTTTCAAGTAACTTACAACTTCTGTAAAGAACCTCTTGGAAATAGATTCCACTGTTCGTCGTATCTGTTGACCAACCATGTGTCTTGTCTTGAACTCCTTCAGCCAATCATATGACTCATTCTGTCGATAAAGTCTCTGAAGCCTGGGCCACCTAAAATATTAAAGACACATTAGTAACGTGACAAATACAAATCACTGATTTATACAGGATAGACAACAACGGTATATGACTGTAACATGAAACTATACAGCCTCTAAATATGGCCACAATCATGCTGTGTGTCAGGATAATATTTTTGCGTGCTCACCCTACTACATATTTACATATTATGACTCACAGAAAAGCTTTCAGCTATAACCTACACTAGTTATTACCTCCCTTACAAACATTTTGCTAAGCAGTGTTTATAACCATAATGCCAATAATTGTTATTCACATTATTTGACCGACACATCAACAAATTATGATTTTACAGTAAATAAACATAGAATTTTAAAAATATGGTAAATATTTGCAAGATGACACCGAGGACATTATCCGTGCACTGTTCAAGGTCAATTCACATTATAAATAATCATAAGGGCATCTATTGTTTTTAACAATACAGGATGCAAATTAACCCAACTCTGAAACATCAAACATATCTACATGTGCACACAGGACAAATTTGGTGCATCATCAGTACGGGAACGCAACCTGACATCTCTCAAAACACACACTGAGGACACGTCTAAACCCTGTAACATGGATCGACCAGGTTTAAATCAACCACGAAGTTTATCTTTTCATACGCTGGCAGTGTTTAGGGGTTAAAACGCTACAGAGATGTCTGAACTAATGCCACCTGAGTTTGTACTGGTGCGCCCAAACCTTTCCTCTGCCATGGCATACGTCATGCAGCCTCTTGCATGTGCAGGAAACGTTACAAATGTCGATATGGTTTAGGACAGAAAAGCACAATATATGCTCTAACAATTCCGCGGGTAAATCGGTTAGCTGCTTGACGAAAGCTTCAGAAAAAAACGTATTTGTCCCTAAAACACGATCGCCTGTGTATGGCGTCGCCATTTTTTCTGTTTACTCCAATGACCTCATCGAAGCACCGCCCAATTCTGCCACAAGGCTACGCCCCTTTCTGCTGCAAAGGGCTGAACTTTGAGAATTAAGAAATGAGCCAAAAATACATTTATATCTAGTTTAGTGTGATCTTTATATTATTGTCTCCACTGGCACTCTTTCTCGTTTATGTTCTTTTATGATATAGTTGTTTTTTCTCTTTTTCACCTTTTTTTGTAGGCATACTGATATGGACGTTTACTTCTTGCATTTGTATGAAAGTAAATGTTTCGTTTGCTTGAATAAAGACAAAATACACACATTTATATTCAAAGTAGAAATGTGTTTATGCAAAAATGTGTTTATTTAATAATTAATACGTTTATAAATCATAAACAAGTAGATCACATCGAGATTAGTTCATATTTATAGATTTTGTATGTATAAATGTATACATTTATAAAAGTGACATACAAGCATACCTTTTGCTGACCTGAATGTTACGTATAGTGTCTCAAATGCTCGTTTTGGAGGTTGGTTATTAAAGCTATGCTTTCATTTGATTCTTTATTTTGTCATTTACTGTATTCATGAACATTGATATAAATAATGATTATGATTAATTTGTTCATAAGTAGTTTGTTTGTCATAAATGTGGTCCTGTGCACTGTAAACTACATAAGCTTTAACTAGCGCTCCAGAATGCGCTCACGAGAGCGCATGCGCGCTTGCCTCCTGTGAACAAGCGAGCAGAGTTTCAGCTGTAGTTTTGGCCTGAAAGACTCAAAGCAGCGGCTGTATGTGTGGTGTCAGGTGTTTAAGCACTTGTGAATCACACACAGCGCAGGAATTTACCTGTTCACAGCCCGACAGGTGAGTTAGCCGCTGGTTCACAAGTGTCTCGCCGAAACCGTCAACAACTTTCACAACAGCACGACAATTAGAAAGATGACCACAACGCTTAATAGCATAAACAAAGGTTCACGAGGAGTTTAACTTGTCTCGTAAAGTTTCGTAAAAAGTACTTTTTGATTGTAGAAGTGTGTACGTAGTTGTTACCTCGTAATTAACCTGTGCTAGCAGATGTTTGTGATCCCATTAGCTCACTATGCTAATGGTAGTTTAACATTAGCTTGCTTGGAAAAAAGTTGTAATATGTAATATATTTACTGCTTGATAGGTCGATTTGTTGTTTTTTGTTTCGTTGACGTCTTTTGGTTTGTTTTCTGTTTACAGGCTTAATGGCGTGAGGTTGTAGAAAGGTCTGTATGTATCCAGTCAAACAGGTGGTTTCCGATTGTCCTGGCTCGTATGGATATTTGTTAGGCAAAGATGACAGTAATACTACTGTATAGCTCTTCAAAGCGGACCATGAACCAAAACCCATTTGTTTAATTTTAAGCAATGTTTTAGAATTAAGTCAACAAGTACCAGTGTTTTGTTTCTAACGAAGAGGAAGGAAGCGACCCGTCATTAGTTATTATGGCAAGTGTGCTGTCATCGATAATGGGGCTCAATTCCCTCAGAAAGAAACAAGCCAAAACGTTCAACGTCAGAATTGTAACAATGGATGCAATATTGGAGTTCAGCTGTGAGGTGAGTGACAAATGTTCTGTATGTGTGTAATAGCTATAAAATATATGTATAAATGAATTGTATATCTAGGCTAAAACTCCCTCTGTGATGAACGAAATGTATTTCAGTCATCAGCTTCCGCTGTAGGTGGACACGCCTCCTTAACATTTTATTTTGGCAGTAAATGTATTGTAGCCTAAAGCCAAACCTGTACAGGCTGTGATCAGCCTTTTATTTTGGTAACCGGAGGGCACGTAAGATTAACTTGAAGAAGCTACCAGGCTGTCAACGGTTTAATGTCCATGCCCCTCTCTCTTCTCCGTGCCCTTGAGCGAGCCATCAGGTCTGACCTATTTCTCCAGGGGAGCTGCATCAAACATCACTGTCTCCTCTAGCAGCTGTACGGAAGAACAGAGACGGGGGTACTGGGGTCCTAAAGACAAATAAGAAAAAGTTTGCAAAAATGATTGCTTGGAAACAAACGAGCAAAAAAATCTACAAAGCAGGCAGCGTCTTGTATCACAAAAATCATAATTTCCAAGTATAAAGATGTTGTCTATAAATGGCAGTACCAGTGGGAAGTGTGCAGGCAGACAGAGGACTTGTATGTAGAGCTGCAGTACACTTCATTTGCACATCATATAGTCTTGTGGATAAATATGCCCTATTTTTACCCAGAAATCATTGCAGGGAATGTTTTTGAATTAAAGGGAAACAGATGGTGATAAGAGAAGAGTGTGACAGGCAGGGACCATGAGTTTATTTCCCCTGAGGCAGGGTTTTCCCACTACACAAGACCCTGTCTGCTGCTCTGTGCCTGCCTGTCTGTTGCTCTGTGCCTGCCTGTCTGCTGCTCTGTGCCTGCCTGTCTGTCTGTATGTCGTGTCTATTTTTCTCTCTGTTTTGATTTTTCACACTCATTAACAATAATTGCTTAAGTGTTAATGAGGTTTAGGATGAACTGTAGTTTAGGGTGGAGGATGGGTTATGATACTGTTGCCGTACAATTTAGGATAAGAGTTCATAATTTTTGTGACAGTCAATACTAATAAAGGACTGTCTCAGGATCAAAACAAGTTAAGCTTTGTTAACAACTGTCGTTTATCACTGACTGATTCTGACTTGTCCTTTAGTTTGTTTAAAATAAATTAAAATGTGTTCAGGAATGCATTTGAAAGAGATGTTTGTAACAAGACAATCTAAAGAGTTTAAAAACATATGTAAATTAATATTTTGGGTAAAACAACAGTTGGTAAACAGTTCTACCATAGCAGTGTCAGGTTCAAATCTACATTGTCTTTATTGGCTGTAGTTCCGATGCTGTATTTTAAAGATTGTCCTGGCGCATTGTCTCGCTCCATAGACTCAGTGTAAATGCATTACTGTAAACACAGTATTTGGTTTGGCAATTTGATTTCTTGTGCTAATAAAAAGATGTTGCTGATCCGGACCATTTTATTACTTCTCACAATGTGGTGATGTCTTCAACCTTTTTATTAGCCTTTTATTAGAGATTACTGATCAAAATG